>JAFBJR010000552.1:437681-654176 GCA_016785285.1 Brachirus orientalis
ATATATACGTACGTATATATATATATATACGTACGTATATATATATGTGTGTATATATATATATATATAAATACACATTATTTATTTAATATACAAAATTAAAAGTCATAGATCTTGTTTCTTTTCCCTTTCTCTCCTTCTCCAGATCATTTTTGGACATCAGTAAATTTCACTTGTCTGATGATAATCATAAAATGGAGCTGCTCCATGCATTCAAGAGTGAGGTGGCTCTGCAGAATCCCGAGTTTTGTGATCACCAACAGAAAGTAAGCAGCTTTTTACGGTGTCAGCGGGTCCTCATAGTTTCTCCTCTGTGAACGACTGTATAATTATTTGTATGTTTATTTACAGGACGCTCATGAGTTCCTCATTGCTGTGCTAGAGCAGATGAGAAAATTAGGGAAAAGGGCGGCCAAAATGGGCCAAGAGTACAGGTGTCCGGTGACCAAACATATGATGTTCAAAATGAGGAACACCAGAACATGCAAGACGTAAGACCACGCAGCTGAACATATCAAAAAACAACTTAATGACATTTTACCTTTTTTTATGAGTGCATTGTCTATATTATTTTATACACTGACAATTTAAAAACTATAACATATTTGGTTGACAAAGTGGGGAGCATGACTTTATTTTTCCTCCTTAAATTTTTTTATATGGAAAGCACAGATTATTTATATCCATAACTGATTTTACCTAGTTGTCTTTCAAGCATGCAGGCATTTCCATGAACTAGCCATTTAACAAGAGATAAAATTGCCTGATAAATTATCCACTTAATCTCACTCTCCTACACCAAAGTCCATACAGAAAATCTGTGTTTCTAGCTTGCAAAGAAACAGGAGCTGCTGGTGGACAGAGGTTTTCAAACCATAAAGTCCAATGATAACATATTTGGACTTGCTGATGGAGGCAGTTGTGGATTAACAACTCCTGTGTGCTGTGAGGAAAAGCTTTACCTACAGCCTTTGGTGTGGGAAGAGAGTGGTTTAAACACTGCAGTTTCCAGCCACAGAAGGCTAAAAAGTGGTAGGGATATTAAGATATTCTTGGCTCACACAGTGTGGATTGTTATTTTTTTTCTTTTGTCTTTGCCATGCTACCGTGTGTCCAGGTTCAGGTTCAAGCAGGTTCATGGAAATGGTTGAACTATATTTTTCTTTAGTTTTTTTTATATAAATGGTAGGTTTGCTTTTCTCACCTCAGTGACTTTGATGTAATTTAAGATTAATTGCTTATTATGTAATACTCTAGGTTTAGAGGTCTAGGTTTAAATAAGTAGGCAAAATTGCTGAACTCTCTACAGTTGGTTTTATCAAGATTGTTTCAACTCTATTAATTATAACTGTGTTATGACTCTGTTCAATGTACAGGTGCGGTGCTAAATCAGAAAGACTGGAATTATTTTCAAACCTGTCCCTGGACTTGACCCCTGGAGCAACAGTGAAACATCTGCTCAATAATTACAGAAGAGTAAGAAACACTTCCCTCATTTATTCACCTTCTGATTTAATGTGAGCCTGTCATTTAAAAAACCCTGACACATATCACATGACTCATTGTGTCAATATTACCTCACTCCCACTGGTCAAAAAAACCAACTTAACTTGAAATGCATGTGGGAATGCATTGGCTTCGGCTTCTGTCGACGTTGGTGGGAAACATCAACAATAAATAAAAATGGACATAATATTCAGGGTTGAAAATTCAAGCATATGAAGTGCGATGTAAGCAGCAGTTAGCCACCAGGGGGCAACGTCGCTGGTTGAAAAAATGCCTCTATTTAAATGGACGCCTGTGGGAAAAGGAGCTAAGTTCAGATCTTCACTAGAGCATGATGTCAATTTTGTAAATTAAATGGGCAATAAAGCATGGCACGTGTGTGCAGACATCAGGGTGATTGACAGCTGATATCGTCCGTGGTTTCAAAAACCGACATGGCGCCACTTAAATTGCAAATTCCGAGGCTCGTTTTGCAACTAGAAGACTATGTCCATTATTATATACATTCTTTGATGATTGGTAATTTCATATTCATTTTTGGCAGTGATGCAAATTCTTGTCAGTGACTCACATTCATCTTCCGGCCATGTTTGTAGCAAACCTCAATATTTTTGATTTGTTCGCGAGGATTATCTGAAAGACTGAGAGAGCTCTACGGTGTTGTTTTCTTCTTTTGTGTCCGATGCATTTGTGAACAAATGTTAAGACTCAGACTCTGAGTGTTTGTCACCATTTTTTTTTTTTTTTAGCGAGTTCACCCCAGTTCAAAAATCCTGGTTATAGCTGCTAATTTCTTTGTGAAAGAGACGTGCGTGTGTGTGAACTGCGGTTGTTGTGGTTCGTTCTGCAAGTAAATCCACTTATACTGTGTTAATCGGACGCTCCTCTGCAGGAGATGGAGTTGGATTACAAGTGCGACTGTGGTGCATGTACATCAGTCCAGCGCTCAACATTTGCCACGTTGCCAAAGTGAGTGACATCAAACCATCACATCTGTACTGTTGAAACTGCTGACCGCAGTCTGATACTGCTTCATCACATGTGTTACATTCACTGAGTCCAGTGAGTGACTGTAACATGAAAAAAAATCCCAAAAATAAGATTTAATAAGAGCAATTTCTCCCTCTGTGCAGAGTGTTGATCTTACAACTGAAGCGCTTCAAGTTTACCGAGGACTTGGAAGTGACAAAGGTATATGACAATATCATCCTTCAAAGAGAGCTGCATTTGTCCTCCAGAAAGGTGAAACAACTACATCATCACTATAGGAGACAAAACATGTCATTTCTATGTGAACTAACTCTGGTTCGTTTATTTCTCAGGGTGCTGTCTCCTACCTTTTGGTCAGCTGCATTAGCCATTTAAGCAGCTCAGCAAGAATTGGTAAAATAATATTTTATTTTTCCTAATCTCACTTTGAATCAAGAAACATTAATACTGAACTAAATCGTTGTTGCCTGGTATCAGTTTAAGTAGCTACAAAGGGATGTATAGTAAGTCTATATGTGTACAAGAGCGACCATTAGCTCTTTATTTAAAATGGTTACTGTGATCCTAATTCAAAACGGTGAAGATCGTTGTGGCAATCTTTGTCTGTAACACAACTGTTCCACCATCTGTTTTGTTTTATAAACAATTAAATCATTTGATTAAATGTTCATGGGTCAGCAGCAGGTGGAGATTGACAGTAAAACAATCACAGCAGTGGAGAATTATCACAGGATAAGAGGAGACAAAAACATTATAATATTATTACCTTTAAAAAAGTGTGTTTGTGAAAGAGAGAGTGATAGCTAAGCTTAGCTGAAGCTTTCTGTTTTGCTTCCTTGTTCTGGAGAAAATGATCTAGAACAACATCCATCTTAAACTTCCTCTTCACTTTCAGCCATCGAGATTTTAAAGCATCTCCACTGCAAACCCTTGTTTTCTGTTTGAGGCTTGTTTTTGATTAGGCATTTTTGAACCATAGTTGCAGCTGGTTGCAACAGAACCAAAATACCAAACCAATATATTGAGAGTTTGTGGTAAACTAAAAATTCAAATTCTGAATCTAGAGGATGTACCATTGTTAACAGTGAAGCCAATTTACATATGTTTCCTTAGTTCACACCAAACGTGCCACTGTGTCACCACTGCACCTACACCTACAGTATGTTAGTGTTCACACTGGATGTATGTGTCTCACTCGCGCCTGAGACACGCGTCTCATGCACACCGATGCATGTCTACTTTTGAGTTCTGGCGTCTTGTCTGTTTGTCAAGCGTGACGCACGGTTCCCAGCAATAATATTTTACATTAGGCGTAATGATTTTGACATTCCATCAGCATGATTACATGAAACTCACACCTCTCACTGTCGTTTTTGTGTTTGAATCTGAACACATTAAAAAAAAAAACTATTTTAGCACCTGTGCAGATTCTCGGCGTGCAAGAGTGAAATGCAGCTCAGCAGCAATGCACACGTGGTAATGCATCCAGGGTGATCCAGGCATTAATCTCTTATGACATATCATGGTCATTTCAGACATATAGCCCCTATAATCTACATATTTTCTACTTAATCTTGAGGTAGTCCTAATTGTGCTTCACATGGTCTTAGGACACTACATCTGTGACGGGGTGTCTCCAGATGCAGGACAGGCGGATCTTGCAGACCTCTGGCTCACCTATGATGATAGTTTTGTCAGGGAAACTTGCAGCGCCTCTGTGTGTAAACTGCGGGGAGAATATGCTTATATATTATTTTACCAAAGACAGGTAAGAGGACGAGTGCTGACACACACACACACACATGGAGATTTGTGGAAATCTCTGCTTGACTTTCAATTTCATTATCAATATTAGAGGTATTTTGAACACACCTATACTCACTTTACGCTTGTTTCTTTTCACAGGACTAGACAGTGGCACTTTTCGCAGGAATCACAGATGAAAATGATTCATCAGGGACCTTTAGTTCCAAAAAAATGGTCATGCCTGTCTCTTTTGTCTTAGCCCAGAGAGTCATCCATGGGATGATTTGTGTCCCAATGTGGAGGTTCGCTGGAAAGTGTCAGTGAATTTCGAGTTGGGTGATGTGCAGATGTGGCATGAAGACACCTAGTCATGACTAGGAGAGGGAACCTCATGATTCCATGCAATTCAAAGGGTCATGATTCCACTATACAATGACTGTCTACGCATCTTGTTGCGTCGGAACTTAGTGAGTCTTTAACAGCAGCAGTAGTGGAGGTGCGTCCATATGTGAACATGATATATTTTTTGTAATTGCTTCGTACACCTATAGCCACTTTATTAGGTACCTGTGGAAATGTATGTTAAAGCATACATCTAATAAGTCACTTTTGTGTGGACATGGTCAAGATGAGCTCCTGACGTTCAAAATGAGCATCTGAATGAAGATGAAAGGTGATTTTAAATGACTTTGAATATGGCATTGTTGTTGCTGCCAGACAGGCTGGTCTGAGAATAATCAACCACTGGGATTTTAACGCACAACCATCTATCTCTAGCGTTTACAGGGAATAGGCAGAAGAAGAGAGAATATGCAGGGAGCAGCGGTTCTCTGGCCTTGTTGATGCCAGATGAGGTCAGATGAGAATGGCCAGACTGGTTCCAGATGACAGAAAGGCAACAGTCACTAAAACAACCACTTCTTACAACCAAGGTATGAAGAGGACCATTTCTGAGCACACAACATGTCAAACCTTGAAACAGATGGACTACAACAGCTTTGCTTGTGAGCCCAACCCACCAGTGAGATTATGTTGCTGAGTGAAACTGGACATTTTAACATTTACAGACAGCTTTTAACTTCACAGTATTGGACCATCGAGTAAGATGAGCAACTCTGGTTCTCTGTAAACCCAGGTTTCTTCTCTTGCACTTTAATAAGTCTAATTTTTAATTAAGATTTTTTATTATTTATGCTATTTTTTATTGTTTTGTGTATAAGGGTGACTGGCAAAGTAGGAATTAAATTGCATTGTCTTAACTGATGCTTTGGTTTTTTTGTTTTTTTTTTTAAATTGTGTAGGACAATAAAATTCTTGTCTCTTGTATGCCTGCAGATGATCACATGTTTGCACAGCTATTTTTAGGACACTTCATTGAGTTCCATTCATATGGACACACTACATAAAGCATTATCCCTCACTTTAACCCTAACCAGTTTATTCCAAATCAGTATTCAAATCTTAGTCCTAAACTTAACCAGTCCCTTAGAAAATGCAATTTGACTTCATAAGGACCAGGTTTTGGTCTCCATGAGGACTAATGGTCCTGACAAGGTCAGCGTGTTCTTGCAACAAATACAAGGACACACAGGTATGCCCAAAATACTCTTGTTAGAACACTTTATTGACTTCCATTCATTTGTACAGCCTCAACAAGTCCTTAACCCTAACCTTAACTATAACTAGTTAATTGCCTGAAACATCTTGACCCAAGACTCAGAATTGGGATTCTGCTTGATAAGGACCAGATTTTTGGTCTCACTGAGGTGTTTGTACCAGAAAAGGTCCCAAGGAGGTAACAAAAATGAGTACACACACACACACACACCCTATCAAAGGCTGGGCCTCATCCTGTTACAACCCCTGCCAACAAGTGAGCTGATTCACGCTGGCACCATCAAAGAAAAGTAGAGCGGCAGGTGAGTGTATTAACATTCTTTGCTGAGAACATGAGGATGTGTTTATTCTCCTCTGCATGGTTAATGACAACATCTGGAAACCAAAAATCACCGAAGTCCGCTCTGCTCTTCCTATTTCTGTTGTGTCAGTTCGCACATAAGAGGGAGAGTAACATTTGGCAACGCTTAAAAGATCGTAGACGCACACCTGTTTGTTTCATTATGTAACAATCAGTCACACCCACTTGTGGGCTTTGGTATCATTCATGGTTATATATGACTGTAAATGAAAAACCAAGCACAACAGGCTCCTCTTTAAAGCTGTGGTCAGTGACTTTTAATTATAAACAAATGCACATCATTGTCAAATGAGTTCATGACTCTGCGTTTCTCGATATAGTTGCCTTTAGATCTGCGTTCCCATGCTGCACACAGGAAGTGTTTTGGACAAGACATTGGACGAGTAAAGTGAATCGACTTGAAACACAAAGAAGTGTCCACGAAAAGTTTCACAAGTTAATTCTGCTGCTCAAAAACTAAACCACTCTGCAGTTTGATGGGAGAAACCCCGCTTGTCCCCGCCCACTCCTGCTCTGCTGCTGCAGACACACCAACACCCCATCTGTAATGTCTGATAGTTTTGCCTGACAGAGCCTGTTTTCAGGTTGTTCAGAAGACTAAACAGAAGCAGAAAAACAACAAACAAAAATCACCAGAGATTACATACTGCAGCTTTAAACTCATCATGAATATCAATATACTTTTACTTTCTAAATCTACTTTTTTTAAAATTAATCTCTTTGGTACTAAAATATTTCAAGACTTTACTTTTTTTGGGGTTTAATCTTTAATTTTTTCCAGGTTCCAACTTCTCAGAAATAGGATGAGGTTAAGTTATATGAAATATTACAAATAAAAAAAAAAAAAAAAAAAAGATAAAAAGAAAGTTAAATAGGTCATCTCATTAGCTTAAATAACTCTAATATCAATAACAGATTCGCCTCAATTGAATAAAACATCCCATTTCCAGTAAATAAAAGCCCAATAGACTTTCCGTGTTTACCCAAATCAAAGTCTGATGTGGACTCAGAAGCAAAACAAAATCTTTTCCCTTCTAAACAGTGGCAAACAAACATTTGGTGGAAACTTGAGTCACCAACAAGGCATCAGGATTCAACCAGTGCTGGTTCGTGCTGCAGCACAGACACAGCAGACACAAATTGGCATCCCCGAGTTCCAAAAGAGTAAGAAACACTCAACTAACAATGCAAAAGATAAACAGGGTAATATAAATCATAATCACGTGTGATCTTTTCCGTTCCAAAAAATGTTGCTTAAATATTTGTATGCATTTGTATTAATTTATGTTGTGCAGCTGTAACACCACTGCTGAGTGATTTGTGTGTGATGTCACGCCATATTTAAGGTCCCCATTCCACTTCCATGTTCTGCTTTCACATCTTACTTGACAGTTTTGAAACCCTTCATAAATTGGGGTGAGGGGATTAGAGGACAAGTTTCATTGTTTGTCGATTAAACAAGCAGCATTAATGAGATGCAGCAGCAAATTACACAGCTGTTGAGCCTGAGGCGATATTAATCCCACTTTTAGCTGCGTATGATTTGCTTCCAACAGCCAGAGTGAGCAAAGCTTCGGTCTGAGGGACGAACTGCAATGTCCCTAATGTGGTTCAGAGAGCAATTCCGAGGAACTTACAAAGTCTGCAATTACAGCTTGTCACTCTCCCCACAAAATACAACACAGGGCAGCAACAACTGTTTCTATGTTCAAGTCATGGCGTAAAGGCGTGCCGTGTCGTTGAACTCGGCGTCTGATTCTCACAGAACAAGCCATGTGCAGTACAGCACACTCCCTTGGCCCCTGTGTTTGTCACTTATGTCTTGTCTTTGTAAATCACACAAGTGATCTGGTGTGGATGAAACAACGTTGCATGGGAACGTTTGTTATGGGAAAACTGTTTCTTTTAAATGGGATTCTCTGTTTATGGTTCCACCTTGAGGGCGTTCTGTGAGTCAGAACCGACTCACCCTCTCTTGCAGAGCATTTGTGGAAGTATTCACATGCTTGAACAAAAACCAGCATCCCTACGGTGCACAAGCATCGAGCAGATATGGAGCAACATCATCGTTCTCCAGTTACCTTACAAACCTCATGACCAACGTTCACTCTCGTGTCTCCTCCAAGTCCTGAGGGAAATATTTACCTCCACTGCATTCACCAGACGCTCTCTAACTGTGTCTGTCTGCTGTTTGGTTCTGAGCACATGTTCTGTTTTTATTACACAATGACATATTGTGTCTGTAGTTTAATAAGTGGGTCACTTTTCACTGAGAGGTTTCATCCAATAACACAGCACCAGACAGAAGTGAAGTTTTAATTGTTTGTTTTTATATTAATTTAACAAAAGCATCCTTTTTTCTCATGATGCTGGCAGAATTCTGTTGAAGGCTTTTGGTCATAGTTGTGATGTTGGATCCAAATGCAGGTAAAATACAATTAGTGTATAAAACATAGGTGGACTCAAATACAAGAAACAAGAAAAGAGCAAAGGGCATGAAGGTTAAGTAAAGAAACTTAATAGCAAAATCAGAATCATAACAGCAAAACAGGCAAAAGCAACACAGATAATCAGGCAGGAAGCAAAAGGAAAAGGGTGTGAGTATTTATACTCAATAGGAAGGAGAGCCAACTAGACACAGGTGAAACTAATTAGGATGGGACGGGTAATATAGAAGGCGGGAGAGCAGACAAAGAGCAGGGAGTGATGAAGTGATCTGACAAGAGGTGAATATCAAAACAGGAAGTGTCAGAATAAAACAAGAAATCCACACAAACTCCCCCAACAAGAACAAAAACACAATGGAAGCAAATACAAGACAATTAACTTTAACCAAATCAGGAAAATGAAAGTCCAAATAAATCTAAACATTGGGAATTGATCTTTCCATGCAAAGAAAACGCACTGCATTGTTCCTCTGCACGATTTAGCTTTTATGATTTTCAGACAATTTGTAGACAAATTTAGAATAAAAGTTTTGCCAGAATTGTAGCACACACCTGTTAATCCGTAATGTGAGATGTTTTAAGTCAATCTTTTTCTAGTGATGACATTAAAATAACATCAAATATGTTTGACAATATCTTTTAGTCTTGGCTGATGCAAATAGATGTTGATGAGTATATTTCTTGAGATAGAATATAACTATACATGTTATGTAACAACCACGGTCACTAAAAAAAAAAAAAAATCAGTCTGTGGCTAAAAACTCCATGACTTGTTCTTAGATGTATGACTCTAGTCTTTCCAGTCTTTTCCAAATCCATTCAAAGTCTACTAAAGTATGTGTATACGAGGGTACGGAGCAATAAATTCCTGGCTATTTGCAATCAGTAAAAGTGAAAATACACTTTGATATCAGCTCAAAGCCAGGATAAATATGACATGGGTGTATTGAAGGCTTCGGTCTCAGTAACTGGACTCAGACGACTGACAGAAGAGCCCAGCCTGTTGTTCTACATGAAGAGAAACATTTGGATATCCTCAGGTAGCAGATGAGTGTGAGTGTGAACTCATGTGAACTGTTGGAAAAGCCTCACCTACACGTGTTTTACTCTCCAAACCCAGTAAGACCCAGCTCATACATTCCACATCCGCGTTTGTGCAAAGGTCTGCTAGAGTCCGTGTGACGTGAATTCAGCCCACCCAGATGAATCTGCGAACATACATTCGTACACGCTGACTGCACATGCTCCTTGTAGCACAACACATTCCAGTCCAGTTGGTGGTGCAATCTTTTTTTAATCTTAACAGACAATGAAGAAAAAGTGGACAATAGAAACGTGCTACAGGTCATGTATAATCTGCAAAGCAACTCGGTGGATGATTGTGCCATTTTACTGAATCACCAACGATTCTGAGAGACAGCAGAGGTTGTTCACTGCCATAAAATGCAGTCAAAATGAGCATAGAAGGCAACACTTTGCTTATGTAATGATCACGTTATCCATCGTTATCCATACAGAATCCATCATTTACTAGCTTTAATATTTTGTTTTTATCTTGATTTTACACACTTTTATTTTTGTAAAAAACACCCTATAGGGTCATTATAAGAGTAGGTTATATTCAGTTTGTCAATGTACTGCATGATTTATGGTGTGCAGTGAACAGTGATGGCTGAGCAGATGCTTTTCCTGCCAAGTCACAGGATACCAGGAGCTCTTTTGTAGCTCTGCAGCAGAAATGCTTCCAAAGTTTATTAAGACATATATCACTGACCTCTTGGCCAGGTCATCCTTGTAAATGAGATCTCGATCTCCGTGGATCTTTTACCTGGTTTAATAAAGGTTAAATAAAAAGTAAGGTGAACAAAGGAGTGTGAGATGCAGCAGATCAGCGATGCAGCTGTCACTTTGTGTCACCTTTGTGCCCTTCTGTCTGCACAATAGGCGTATGCAGATAAACAAAATGTTAAGTTTCAGAGAGATACAGTGAGTGTGGTGTAAGTGGGTCCAACAATCACACTGTGCCACCACATGATGATCATTTATTGAATCAGAGCTCTACCGGGGGTGATGAGTCATGGAAAGGAGAAACTCTAAAATAAAATTAAACCTACGGCCTGAAGGTGAAGGAGATGATCCAATTCCTGATGAATCTGCAAAAACCCTGCAATCAATTAATTTGCATCATGTGACTCTGCTATCGCTACATCCAGTGGACATGTGTGACATGACACATGGAACACAGCACTTTAAAGACGAGCCGGCGAGAGGTTTGTTCCCACAGGTTTATGTGATTAACTCCCAGTCATGTGTTGCTGATCATCTGAACATTTCCACAGAAAGATGGAGAAGAATCCTACCATGACTCAGATCTCAATGCAGCTGCAACCAAAAAATGGCAGCCTTCTCCAGAAACATACTTACTGTCTGGATACCCTGCAGAGAGACCGCAACCGCAAAGTGATACAGTCAGACCCCCTTCTAAATGTCACAGCACTGTGGTCAGTGCCCAAATGATTACACTGGTTAAGTTTTAATTATATGATGACTCACGAGAGAGGCTCATTCAAATATATTAATAATAGTCTTCAGGCCATGATTTCCATGTATACGCAACATTTTTTTCCATAATCAAACACAGTATGGACAAAAAGTTCAGCTACAGTTGAACACAATTCTGATATGGTTTGATATCATTTGTTGAAACTAACATATCTGTGCATGTTGTGATTAACAAACTAAAAAAAAAAAAAAAACAGACACAGACATGACGAGGCTCCTGTTGGACAACACCAACTGTCAAAAACACTGGTGTCTGTTCATACGTGTCGTACATTATCATATTCATCATGTAATATTTAAGAAGAGCTGAAATTTGAGATTGAGACTATTAGCTCCTCAAACCATTGACGTCATAAATCAAGTCAGAAGTATAATCTCATTTTCTCATAGACTTCCATTCAAACGTCGCCCCCGGTGGCGATTCAGTATATCCTTATTTCCTGGTTGGCTTCAGGAGAAAACCAGAATAGGACATCCTTTTTTCTTTTTTTTTTTTTAACATATTATCTATAGTTCAATACATGAACCTGGTATTTTGTTTATGTGTCAATTAAATTTTAATAAAAGAAGTGCGTCAAAATGCTATACTTATAATTTTGATTGCAATACAAATGAAGAAAGTTGACAACTGGGAAATTTAGGCTTGGCTCATATTTTCTTTGTCCGCAGACGTTCTAGTCCAATTGTTTGTATATATGCAAGTGTATTGTGTATTGCTTAGCTTCAGGTGATGTGAGGAGGTATGCCAGTAAAAGGACACACAGTATAGACCATTTAATTTTCATGTAGAAATGTGTAGCATCTCTCTGTGGAAGCTGAATACTGAAAGTATAACCCAGGCCTAAGTGTTTTAATAGATATGTTAAAGACAATTATGGCTTGAAACTGAAATTGTCCTGGACAAACCAGGACGTTTGGGTCTTCAGATTCATAGACATTGCTTGTTAAGAGGATTTAAGGACTGTGGTTTTGGTTACACATGGGGAAAAAGACCAGTGGCTTCAAAATGAAGACGTTATAACATGATTACGATCTTACTGTAACCGTCGCCTAAGTTGATATGTTGCCTAAACCTAATTACACAAGGGACTGTGGGCCTGTTCTTCCAACCACCCAGAGCTTCATTCTACAGCTTGCCACTTAAAATCTAACATTCAAAATGACATTTGTGATTGATTTTATGTTGGATATATATTATATATTTGCTGTATGTATAAGAGCATTAAATTTGACTCATTTTAAAAAGAAGTAAAATATACAGTTGGAGAACCACTGATTTAATTATGGCTTTGACAGAATCTTTGGTCCAAAATCAATAGATTCTATTCATATCCTCACACAGACTTCTGTATGTGGAAGGCACGGCTCTGAAATGTTATACATTCCGGCAAAATATACAGTAACTCTGCTCATTCAGGAACTACAGAGAAAACGTTCGAGCCTTTGTGACTGTACATCCCTCCCTCTTAATTTAAAATTCATTTTCGACGTGTTCTTGTGCTTGGCTCCCGCGATTGATAGCAGCTGTCCAGAAATTCCTACCATATGTGTGGAGTTTTGCGTAAATATTGTACCATGGGCAGCCTGCTTTACATTTCAATTACTACATTTATACAGTCAGCAAACATGATATGCAGGGGGAAAAAATGTAAGAAACCCAACTCCTTTCTGCCATGAGCGCAATTTATCAGGAATATTTCGTCAGACGTTTGAGCATTGGAAGGTCACAGTGTTGCTCTGGCACGGTTTTAAACAATGACTGGCTATCATTCTGCTCAATGTCCTGCTTCGTGTGAGTCCCTGTGCAGTGGCTGGAGGCTGGTAAATTAGATTTAGACAATTTGCAATGCTGTGTGATACAGGAACACAGGAAAGTTTTGTTTAATACTGGAACGCCTCCATTTGTATTGGATAAATGGATAAATATTTCAGTTAATGTGCAAAAATGTTTATGTGCACTAGTGTCATTTTTGTTTAATGCTTTTGTCTTGGCTAATGCTAGGAAGATGAACTTGATTGTTATAAGATTTTGAAGCTATGTTTCAAGTACTTCATTTTGTTTTGTCATTTACCACAATTCATTCTTGCCTCCACGGTTGTGAAACAATCTGTACTTAGTTAGAGGCTAACAAAAAAAATAAAAACATTAAGCACCAACTTATGCCCAGAGAATTACTTCTGGCACATTAAGTAAAGTTTTAGAAGCCAGAACAGTCAGGAACACTCAAGTACCATCAGAGCGGTTTTTGGCGTGTAGACCATTGAAGCTTCTTGGCAGGCATTAGGGGATTACACATGTTACATTAGATAAATGTAAGGTGGGGGCTTTGGCAAAACTGCCGTTGTAAAACATGTTTTGGTGCTGCTTGGCCTTTGACATGAGCGATGGTGGTGTAGCAGTGCGAGTGAGGATGGTGCCACATCAGTGACATCATCCTGTCACCTATGCAGGACTAAAATGAGCAAATACACCCAGAATTTCTGAACCAAAAGAAAGCGATTAACATCCACTGCCGCTGCGTCACCTGCGGGTGAATGTTAATTTCATAAATGCACCATAAACAAAACAAGTTGCAGGAAGAAGAAAACAACACCACACAATGATGGGAATGTTACTGTCCTCACAATTTTGTATTATTCACTTTTATCCCTCATTTAAAGTTGAATTCACTATTTTTAAAGCGCTAAAAATAACACTTAAATTCAAAACTTAACAGGTAGAACTTCTTTGCTCACCATTTTCCACACTCCTTTTTGTTTTTGTCCTGGTACATATAGCAACTTGTGTTGTAGAGCTCTGTTCCCACTCAGAAATGATACATTTCTCCTCCATTGGTCTAGTCTGGCCCTCTGCAAGTACATGATGTCATCTGGAGAATCTCAATGCTGATTTTTTTTTTTTTGGCAAAGTTGAAAATTTTCAACTCGAGCGATGGCACAGCCCAGCCGACATGAAAATCACATGCACTCACATCTGCGCGTTGACTTTGTACGTAAACTTGTCGTGTGACAAAGCTGCATCGTGTCCTGTGTGAACTCAGCATTAGCATTGTGCCAGGATTCAGGCAGGACTTTGCATTGCCGCCAAAGATAAAGTAGACAGAGAAGAAATTAGCATGTTCACCTTGGTTTTGCGTTACCATCAATGCTAATTGAAACTAAGGCTGATAAACATCTGCAGGCATTGATCCGAGTCATTTGACCCAGGAGAGAATGCTGCTTAAACTGGTCAAACATCTGCCTATAATTTGCTTTAAACTGCTTTTTCACCAGTGGGAATATGTTATAAGGAAGACAGGCAGTGCTGGCCCAAGCCTTTATGGGGCCCTAAGCTGAATTTGATTTGGGGGCCCCTTCTCACCACCTCAGAGTGTATATATTGCGTTTAATATATTTGTATTATTTACACCAAACCAGTGTCACTCTTGTTTTTTTTTAACATTAGGCAGCAGTAAAACAGCACGTTAGTATTCATCTGCACTTTTGTATTCAAAGTGAAGCATTAATTGTGGTAATACTGAACTTAAATTAAAGTAGTAAACTAGTTTTTGAAACAGAACAGATGTGTTAATGTGCACTAAATGAGCAAATCTTCAGCTCAAAAAAATAAAACCAAATAACTTAAGTTCAACACTATTTAGATATTTAAATACGTGTATGTCTAAGGATATCTTGATTTCTTTATTATGTTAAAAAAGTTTTTTTTTCCTTTACAAACTCCTGGGGGGCCTAGTTTGCTCGTGCCTTCGGCCGCCTCTGAAGAAAGGCCATGTTAACTGAGATGTAGCGTGGCTTAATTAGTATTATGTCAGTGGTTCAGTGGTATCAGTGGTTTGAATGTAACTGACATTTGTTTAGAAACTGATAGTCAGTGTAAGTACAGCAGGCGGTTCCTGCAGAGCAGTGAAGGGAACTGTGAACTGCTGTGAGAATGGCTAACCTAAACTGCACAGTCCATATCACTTATCAGCTCGTTGGTAGGAGCCTGCTGCTCCGTGGGGGTCACTGCAGTCTTTGAACAGGGAAAACAATTCTTCCCGGTCGAGCCTGTCAAAATGAGTGAAAGCTTTGAGAGACGCAATCATAACATGGAGAGCCGTCATGGTCTCATTCAACCTGTGTGGCATTCCTGGATTTTCTTCATTGGAGCAGAGCTGCTGGCTGGTATGTGTGACGCACCTTCAGTTCCTGGGAGACGGATGGATGTTTTCTCCTGAACCCCATGGTTGTTGCATCGGATAAACCCAAAACATTTATCCAGCCATTTTTCTCTTAAAAAGCTATAAATCAACACAGCAAAAAACAGGGCAGGGATTCCATTATTAATACAGTATGTCCACACGCCAGCGTTGCTACCCACGTTAAATGATTTGCTGTGATGGGATAAACACGACGACTGATTCAGGAACAAATCTGTTTGCTGTGAACCTCGCAGCCAAGGTTCATCTGTGTGGCTGGCAGCCTCATCTGATGCACCTGCAACATTATGAGCGGCAGCAGTCACTGTTTAAAACATGTATCACTTTGCTACTTAGTTATTTCCTGAGAGGATTATAAGTACCCAAATACAATAAGATATATGTTTTTTTTTATCTTATTTTAGATAATGAGGTGTAAAATCTCTGGCTTTAGTTCCCCATAAAACGCAGCCCAGTGAGTTAACACATCTTAGATAAAAACACCTGCAACGTCTTTATTTTACTCAAAACATTATTTATCACATATGCTGTTATGAAAAAAAGAAACCTTCTCACTCCAGTTTTTCCTCTTTTCTCACTTGAGAAAAAGACATGCACTGTTAAATATGTGTTGTCTTGACTCCCAGACGAAGCCACTTTTGTGTGATTTCAAAAACTGTTTTTGGACCCAAGCGTGAAAATTGTCAGCCTCTTGCTTCATCTCTAAAGCCAGAAAGTGTTTTGAAGTTTTTCTCTCCTGTCAACACCAAGCTATTGTTTTACTTTCCAGAACTTTTGTAGCAACTGCGGCTTTATCTTCCCTGTCTGCGATGAGTAGGAAAAGGACTTTACAGTATCCTAGAGGTCAGAGACCAGATGCTGAAGAGACCGAAGGACAAGTGGTGGATTCTTGTCCTACTTCTGAGACTGGGTCAGCCCTCGTATCTTTTTCGATGACTCATAATGCTTGATGCATGTAGTGATGAAAGAGCCTTTAGAGACTTAAAGCAAAAAGGAAACCAAACCAAGGCCGTCTTGATTGTAAATTTAAACTTGAGAGCTGCAGTGAGATTCACAGTAAACAGGAGAATCATTAGAGAAAATGTTTCTGTCCTTTGCCAGTGGGGCAACACGTGCATTTCTAAAGCTAGGATTTCAAGAACACAGTTCCCCAAGAGAGGATTATTTGTGGTACATATGATCAAAGACTTTTTAGAGAGACATTAATCATATTTAGATTTTGCTGTGTTTTTTTTTTTTAAATGGCACAGATTTTTTAGAAAGTATCTGTTTACCAAAGAGTTACATGGAAAGTCCAGTCAGCCCATCACATCTTGGCATGGCTGTGGTCCGATCTCATTGGCCAATGACTGTAAAAACCATTGAAACTGGTTGAGTTCGCAGAATGCAGGAATTACACCACATTAGTATGATTACATCGGTGTTCAGTGTGATCAAGAAACACCTCCATCATAAAACACAAGCGCTCATGTAGTTTCCACCAACGACCTATTACCATCGCTGGTTTGCAGGCAAATCGTTTAGCTGAATCCAGAAACATTTTTCTTTCTATAAATGTTCTCTAATTTTTGTATAAGTCCTCCAAATTGGATTCACCAAACTTTCTTAACTGTGGAAAATTGCTGTCAATGCATCTGAATTTATTAAGTCCTATGAAGCTGCTCTTTTTAAAATTGTGGTTGTATGAGGTATTGACACATTATTAACACTGACTTAGCCAAGTGAGCTGTTGTTTCCTTGAACCAGCTGAAGACGTGGACACTTTCTTCCCGATTACATGGCTTCCAGCAGGGAGAGAAGGAAAAAAAAGATTTTAAGGACTTGACAAAAGGCTCACCCTAATAAAATTTATGCCTAATTAAGTCTACAATATCCATGTTTGCCAATTTATTTTAGAGTTGCACAGCTTTTTCCGTTGGTAAAATGTTATAAAAAGTTTATACAACACTAACTTCCCACACCAAAGTCCATAGAGAAAATTAGTAATTTTAGCTCACAGTGTCATATGAGTTGCTGGTTACTGCTGCTTTGTTTGGTAAGTTTGCATCACTCAAGTAAATGTGTAAATAGGATTTCAAACACTTAAGTCACAAGATAACACATTTGAACTTACTGACGGAAACAGCAACAACTCCTGAGGGCTGTGATGTAAAATTGCAGATTTTCCTCTATGGACTTTGGTGCAGGAAGTAATTGGTTTACAAACTTCACTTACCAGCAAGATAAGACTGTCAAACAATATAAAAAGGGAAAACCTTTTGTCAAGTGGCTAAACTTTGTTATGAACTTGTGTAACTCAGGTTATCAGTATTTGGGTTTGGCTAGAGGAAATGGCTGCACAATCTTTTTTGCTCTACACTCATATCACACATTGACCATTTAAATTTAATTACATTTCAATTCAGCATGTTGTTGCAATTTGGCAAATACAGCTGTTTAGAGGAGAAATAAGTAGCAAAATAATCAGTAATGAAAATCAAATTTGGTGGCAGGTAAAACAGAGAAAGTTACACTTAAGGACCACGTTATTAGGAACCATCTGCTGAAGTTCAAAGTAAGCATGAAGTTGACCAAGAAGACTGATTTTAATGACTTTGAACGCATCTTGAATGCAAGATGTGCTGGACTGAGTATTTCAGAAATGTCTAATCTCCTTGGATTTTCATACACAACTACAGTATCTTGTGTTTACAGAAAAAGGCCCTAATAAGAGAAATATCTAGTGAACACAATTCTCATGGGATAAAATGTCTTGTTGATGTCAGAGGTCAAAGGAGAATGACCCTTCACTCATTTTGCTCTTGTGTGTATCTCAATATTGTAAATTGGGAGTACATTTATGGATGTCAAATTGCAGAAAAACCTAGCTGACAAAAGGAATTGAAGCAATTTATCACGCAAGCTTTTTTTTCTTTCCAAGGCCGTGAACTTGTAAAACACATCAGCTTTTTCGAGCGTCTCACTCTTCACCAGCCCATCTTAACCCAGTCACCCAATAAGGAGACATATTTTTGTAGCCTTGCTATCAGAGCCATTGTTGGCCTTGATCAGAAAACCAATTGTACCATGTAATGAGGTTAAGCCAGAGGAAATGTGTCTCTATAGAAAACTGACGCAGAAAACAGGCACACTGTGCTGCCATAAGTGGGCGTGTATGTGTTCTTGTACTTGTTGCAGAGTGAGGACCAAAAATCATATAAACCCTACAAAGTGAGCACATTTTGACTGGTCCTCACTTTTTTTCACCCCATAAAACGGCTTTTCCAGGGTTAAGACATGGTTTTAGGGTTAGGGTTAGAATTGGGTTTAGGTTAGGGTTAGGGTAAGGGTTAGAGTTAGGCATCTAGTTGTGATGGTAAGGGGCTAGAGAATGTATTATTTCTATGAGGGTCCTCACTCCGATAGAAGCACAAACGTGTGTGTGTGTGTGTGTGTGTGTGTGTGTGTGTGTGTGTCTGGATCTTCCGAAAGCACTTCCATCTTTCTGGTCAGGTTCTTACAGCACCAGTGACGGATTGATCTAGCATGTGTTGCTGCTCTGTGATTACAAACACAGTCGCAAGGTTGAGCTTTTAACTGATGATGAGAACTTTTGAAAGTTTTTGCTGCTTTTCATTTCCTATTAATCAGCTGGGAGCATTTAAAGACAAGTGCCTGCTTAGTTTTGTTAAACACACTAAGTATGTCTTTATACAATTGTTTTTATTACATGTGCTTTTGTTGAAGCCATTATTTTAACAAAGGGGAAAAGAGCAAAAAACCTGCAAAAACACGTTTCTGAACAATTTATATAAGCCTTGGGCAATCAACTTGTTTACATCACTTTTACTTAACTTTTCAGTCTCAGCACAGAATTGACTCAATTTCTGTTTTTCTCCTCTTGTATTTCCTTACATAGCATTAAACAAGACCTGTGGGAGAGAACTATTATCGCCCACACCTTTCTGAAAGTCAGACATGGACAGTATATAACCACTTGCAGTTTTTAAAAAAGGAAAATTTGCTGATTTATCCACCATGTGCACATCCTGGTCGCTGAAAACGGCTTTGCATAATATGGTACTTGACAGTCGGATGTGATATGAAAAAAAGGAAATAGAAATTTATTTTAAAAAAAAAAAAAAATCATCATGGACTCTGAACCTGGAAGAGCTAATTCTTCATTTATTTTTTTTCTTCATCTCTAAATTGCCAGGTGTAAATCCGTCCTGGCTCCAGGCCTGACAGGATTGTGGGGGTGTGGGGGTAAATCTGCACTGCTTAAAGTGAGCTCCATTGAGTGGGAGTCCTGAAGTGACTTTGGACCTGAAGAGTGTCAGTTATATCTCCCAGCTGCAGATGGATGAGGTCTGCTTTCATAGATAGAACTGCACCGTCCAGCACCTGGACGACTTTTCCTTAAGAAGTGGAGAGAAAGTAAAGCTAAGGAGTTCATTACTACTCACACTCAAAGTCTGAACTTTTTATTCTGGCTTATGGTTTAACGTCCGCATGGGTTCCTTGCACAAAACAGCGAAACTTTTTTCACAAAGGTGAAGTAAGTGAAGGTTGAGAGGGGTTTCCTGTTGGCTGACCATATTTCCACGTGGCGAACTTTGTGTCTTGATTCATAACCTTACACTGCATCTCACATGAGCCTCTTTGTAAGTAGAACATAAATATTGTGATAAATTGTTAAGATGGCTTCCACTAGAGTCCTGCGTAAGAGTCTTTTCTGTCTGTTGTGGCTATTGAAGCTCATTCTTACAGCTCGTGCTTCTCTTTTAAGTCGAAATCGATAACACAGTTTGACAGTTTGAATTCTTCAGCCGTGCAGTATATCTGCTTATGTTCAACCATTTTTTCCATAAACACATGAAACTACATCAGACATTTTCTTTTTTCATAATGCAACTTCTTACAGTTCTGTTTCAAACCACTGTCCAATAATTCAGGTCAGATTGATTCATCTATCCTCACAGGGCTGCAACCCAGCACTTATTTTCACTATCAAATGATCTGCGTTCCCTTTACAGCAGTTGAAATTTAAGGCTCTGTCACTGCACCTGCTGCTATATATACATGTATATATATATATTTATATTTATAGTGTATAAACTGTATATCACAAATAACTAACGAACACAATTATTCACCCATTTTTTTTTGCACATCTTGTGGCCGCAAAGGTAGCTTTTGTTGAAATTGCTTTAGAGTGGATTGGATGAATTATTATTGATTTTTATTATTTGATTTTGCATGCTATAGGCCAACACCCAACATGCAGTACATATTCTTTTTAAATCTCAGCTCAAAAACCTTCAAATGTCTCCTGCAACACCCTGACACAATTCTGTTTTTATCACCCCCATGGATCAATAATGTCACAGCAATAAAAATCTGAATCATCCACTGTGGGAGTGTTTTGATACAATAAACTGGATTCTTGCAACAGGCGCACTTGTCTTTACAGATCCTACAAGATCCATTGCTTTTGGGAATGTGTGATAGTATCACGACCAAGCATTTTCAGATGGTGGTGGCTGGAATTACTTCCAAATGGGGTTTTCCAATCTTATCCCCCGTTTTCCATACTTGTTTGACTCTTTTCTTCCTATAAGAGGGAAAACTTTGTGAAGCCAGTAGAAGTCATTAGGTAACAGGAGTTCCTCTTTCCTTTAACTTTTCATTATCCTTGGGTGTAATACCTGCACTTCTGTGTGATCTCACACAGTTCAACTGAGAAATTGAGGCTGGGCCTGAAAGGAGAGCAGGGGTCTGGTAACAATATCAAACATCCGCTGAGCTGCGAGGGAGCGTTTTGTTTCCCCGCTCGGGCGTGACCATGTTGGCTTGCTCTCCAATCTGCACCCTACCAGAGACCAACCTTTTCATTGGTAGTCAATGCCTGATGAGGTGCTGGTGGGGTGACACCATCACAGTGTATTTGTGTTTCACCCACTTCTGAAAATAAATTGGACCTTGTAGGAGCTCCTGGTTGCTTTGTTTTGGGTGGTTCTCTCTGGATCGCCTGCCTGTGGCATCCACATTCTTCAAGAAAACAGTCCAGAGAAGACATGGTCAGCTCACGCCGCAGTTGGATTCCCAGCTAAATAATAAAAACCAAATGTTTGTGCAATATTTTTGTCTTTGACAAAATTCCACTTGAACATGTCACCGTGATCAATTGATCTGCCATTTGTCATAGGGCAAAGACTGAGGGAGAAATAAACACCCACTTTTTGTTGAAAGATTTGCCTTCGCTGCAAGAACATCTGTAAAACATTGCACTCGTGACAGCCTTAACATCCACACGTCCTGATAAATAACTGCCTCACAATCGCTTCTTAAGTACTCAAACTATTAAAAATATTCTGAATTATTCAGCCTCAAAAATAAATACGCTGACAGAAATATCAAATGTTTACAGGCCTGACTAATGTCGTTGTACGTCAGCTTTGCATGTTTCATAAGCAGAGTTTGTTCACTGATGTAAACACATAAGACTTGCAAGTGCCTTTCACACCACTATGAAGCACCAGATACGAACCTTGTCCTGTGACTGGAGTTCTCCCACTTCCACTCAAATTAGCTTTGTTCACTCAGAGTTGAGTGGGAACTGCACTGATGGCGTGGAGAAAACACTTTGGGGGGAAAATGTGGGTCGATCCAGTGCACTGAACACCACTGTGACAGTCCAAGAAACTAATCCAAAACTTTGCATGAGACTGAAATGGATATACACAAAGCACTACCAATATGCTTCATAAAAATTCTTAAGAAAATAGCTTTGTGACCTTCCTTTTGAAACAAAATTCCAAAATGTTAAAACCCTTATTTTGTATCTGTGGCTTTATAAAATTTGATTTGGAAAGTCTTTCTTTCAATCTTTCTCCATCTGAGTTACTGCAAAAATGGTTTATCTTATGTCAGTAGCTGTGTCTTCAAGGCATTTTGACTTATGTTTAAACCACAGCAGCAAAAAGATAACACAGAACTGTGGAGCTGATGAATTGTAAATAAACATTCAACCAGAGACCACTTATGTACACACAGTCCATCTGCACCTAATAGCAGCCTAATTCAAGCACTCCAGTGCTTCCCACAGAACTGCAGTGTTCAGGAATAAAGCTAACATGGGTGATAATTATTTTTCTGTAGGTTCAGTGATCAGTAACATTGGTTGTAACGCTCTACTTCCACTGTTAAAGGTCCAATGTGCAACGTTTAGCTGGGCTTATTTGTAGAAATTGAATACCCTACTCATAAGTATGTTTGTATAAGTGCAAAATCTCTCTCTTAAAAATGCAAATACATTGGATTTTATAGCTTTAGCATAAGCCTTTTCTTGGTACCAGTACAGTATATGTACTGTAGGCAAGGACCATTGCTTCATTGAGGGTGCCATGTTTGTACAGTAGCCCAAATGGACAAACCAGCTTGAAAATTACAGGTGTATTTACAGTATAGCTATGTATGAGTACCAAGCTAATCTTATTGCTGTATAAAGTCAGAAAATTGCATCTTATATTGGCATATGCAGCTAAAACAAACCAGAATAAAAAGTGACTTTGGGAGAAAGGCAGGAAGTGAGCTGAAGCTCGTGATCCCACGCTGCGTCTAATGTCATCGAACTACGACCCCTAGTGGCAGTAAATGACATAATGTGCCATAATGTGACATAAGTTTACATGAATGTGTGTGAAATGAGTCTCACTTTGTTTTCGTTTTTCCAATCCAGTGCCACTTGGTTGTTCTGATAAAGGTATGGATGGTAGTGATTTTGACCTCACATTATCACATCCCATTAGACAAATTTGTCAACTGGGATTAAAGATGACAATGTTGCTATGGCATAAAAGGCACCATAATCCCTGTAAAGAGAATTCTTTTTCAGGATATTTCATGTTTTAGGGTTCAAGAGTCTTTTTGAAGATTGCCCTCAAACCGTTAGAATCCAATAAACATATTTAAGTAATATTAAGAATCAGATTATCCTAGCAAGCTCATGAAACCAACTCATTGTTTCGCATTAGTTTTGACAGTCATTTAATCCTGCCGTGGCCCTCAAACCCTGTCATAATCCCTGTTTAATCAACTGCTCTTCAGCCCGCCCCAGTCATCACTGATGGGATTATCATAGAGGGAGACACATCTGTGGCTAATTCAGGATGCTTGTCGTCATGTCAGTGACCCCGTGACTTGACTCAGGAGATAACAACACCGCATTGAAGTCTCCTTTGGACATAATCCTCTAAAATCTTAGCTCAGAACCACTAAGAAGTATCACATATCCCCTAATCATTTTCTAAATTGTTTATTGAAAATATTTCTGGTCTGGAAGATACCAAGTCTGAAGGGAGAGAGAGGTGCTTGGGGTCATGTGGGGCGAGTGTTTTACCCATTATGTGCCGCACATTATCCTTTTACAAAAATAAAAGCAGAGGCTTGTTAATGGAAACAGTTATTGCATCGGCTTCTATGGTTCACTGACCCAAACCCCCTTCACAAAAACCTGTCTTGTATCAAGTATCTTCTCAAAGCACAGTAACGTTGCAGCTTGTTCATGTGAGCCCAGTGCATTTAACAAATAAACAAACCATGACTGGAAACATTCGGTCATCTCTGAGGCATGTACGACAGCTCCAACAAAAAAAGAAAAGGACAGGGATTTCTTTTCCTCCCAGAAACACTCATTTATTTCAAATGTACCTGACATGAATCAACAGAACTTTCATGTTTTCCTTTAAGAGCACAGTGGTAACTGAGCACTGAACTACAGTACAAGCAGCTTGAAAATAAGATTTACCTTTACAACCTTTCATCTGGCAGCTTGAGAGTTCTTCGAGTTTATATTGGGGTCCGCTCAAAGCTGCTGCAAATTGCAGAGCAACAAGGAGAAAGCTCGGACTCTCCTTGTGTCTTTTGCCAGCGCTGACGTTGCAAACTTTACACGGTGGAACAAAGGAACTGCCAACAAGAGCAGCTGCACAAATGTATCTGGTAGGAGAAGAGTCATACCATCATTGCAGTGATGTGATTGATTTCTAGGATACAGGCAGCTTGGACTAATCCATTATCTCCACCTTACTGAAGTTATTGCAAACAGACAGAAACAATATTTCAAGGCATAAAAAAATCAAAAAGGTCAAGAATCAAACTCTGACAGCTACTTCTCTCTTTCTTGGTTTTAATTTTGTGCTGTCATGCCTTAAAGCCATTACTGCTGCCTCTTGCCAAAACAGACATGGGACTCGCTGCCTTCATGTGCCGTGTTCCTCACTTCGCCCACATCACAGTATCTGAAATGGTGCACGACAACCCCCCCTTCTCCACCCCGGCTGCTCCCCATTGTTGAGTACAACATCTGGCATTGCGGGGCCGACTCCAAGCGCCGGTGGAGGTCCGTGTCACTGCATGCTGCAGCAAACCTCTGAAGAGGACCCTCCGCAGGACGAAGACGGAGAGAACGCTGGCAGCAGGGCCCTCTGCTACCGGCCCCTGATGTTCATCATGCATTAACATCTGTCCACAACTTTGCAGGACCCATAAAACAGAAAAGCACTTCTTGTTTTGTGACGGAGAAGGGGTCGGCACTCTGTTCAGTGTTTCTGGTGTGGTGAAGAATGGGTGCACTCGTGCTTGAAGATGATGATGCACTGCAGCATGGAAAGAGTTTGCTGCTGCGGTCACATCTTGGTACAAGAACAGTTGTGATTCATGGTTATTTTGCACACGTTTTGGCTGGACTACTGTAACGCTGAGAACCCATGCTGCTTTAATCGTGTATATCCTTTCCTTTCCTCCTGTGAGCAGGGTTCAGTGGCGGAAAGATAAGACCCAAAAAGTTACTTGTGAAGTGTACAGTGATTCTTTTGATGTGGGACAGTGGAGTTTACAGAATCGGATGATTTTCACAGTGTTGTTTCTTATGGACCACATAAGATTTATGCAGATTTGTTAAACTACTGCAAAATAGAAATTTTCCAACCATCCTGGGCAACACCAATATTTCGCTAATGAAATTAGCCTCACCAGAAGCACTTTCAGAGAATGATGAAAAACAGCAGTTCAGGCATTAATTGTGAGACAACTTTAACTTGGAGTTTGTTCATCTAAAAAGGTCCAGTCTGTAAGAAATGTGAAACCCATGCTCTGGTTTGTCCATTCGGGCTACTGTAAAAACACTAGGGTCTTCAGTAATTAAGCAACACAGAGAACATCTAAAAAGCTTATTCTAAGGCCACAAATGTCAAATTATCTTTATTTTATAGTGATTTTTTACTCTTATATAGAATTCTGTCAGTATACCTTCCCAGATGATACACAAACTAATGGCAGAAATCAAAACTGTTATTTTTCTAAGAATAATAATACCAAGTTACCAGTTTTCTGCAAAAGATTTTGTGTCTTTCAGCTCATTGTTTTGATTTAATCATCATCACCATCAGCAGCTGTTTTTCACAAAAGCATGATTCAGCACCTTTTCAACAGCTAACAGTCAAAAACAGCAGTCAGTTGGTGAAAACACTGGAGCAATGAGCTGCTACAAAGAGCAGAGAGCGTTAGGAAGAGGCTCATGTTCATCTGCTGTATATGTCTAAATTAGAAACTGTGCATCACCGCATGTGGTTGAACGGTCGGGAAACGTGAAAATGGAACAAAAGTCAAACATAATCATTCAGGGATTCCTAGAGTATGAGCATCTACTAAAAAAAATAACAAATAAAATATTCCAACCATACTGAGTTTCCCTCAAACTTTCCATATGGGGACCCATTTTTTCAGGATTGCTAACTTTCATGACCCAAATCATGACATAAATCACGGCAAAAGCAAATTTGTGCAGACGGTACTGATTTACATCCATATCAGTAACACCTAGTATAATTTTGAATTGTTAAACAAATCGTCCCCAAAACAAGTTTGGTAAATAAGGTTTAATATAATTCTATATACAGTATGTATTCAAAACATGTGCACAGAGTTCTTACTAAGAAGGTTTTGGAAAACTTTGGGGACCCGCAAAAAAAATGTCCCCCTCGACCCACCTGTGGGTCCCGCCCCGGGCTTTGGAAATCACTGTTCTTCATGATGTTCTTTTTGAGTGACAATAAAGTGAATATCTTTGGGTGTTAAACCGTTGTTTGTGCAAAATAAAGACAATGAAAGACTGTGATGGTATTATTTACTTGTTTCTATGGGAAAGATAAATCAGTAAAGTGAATTTGTGTACGTTTGCTGCTTACAATACAGAGAATTGTACAGGGGAAAATAAAGGTCATGACAAGCAAAGACAAAAAGTAGAAAGTAGAGGTTCAGATTTAGTAAAACTCTGCAAATCTGCAAGTGGAGGTGGAGAGTCTACTTTACTCAAACAGTACATTTTTCTCCCTTGGCTTCGTGTCCCCTTTTCTCTCTATAGACGAGCAGAAAAAGAAGCAAAGTCTGGTCTTGAGAGTCTCTTTTGCCTCATTCCAGTGAAATTTGTTCCCTCGCCGACTTTAAATCACAGGGACTCGAATGTAAATACGTCTGCTGCTTGAAATGATGTCCAGACTTTGATGCTGATCCCACAGATGCTGAATCGGCAGTACAATATACAGTAGCTGCTCGGCAGCTTCCAAGCGATGAAAGTAGATGAAGGAGACTTTAAAAATGGCTGAAATTATGATTCTGACATGTTAAAACATACAAATCAGAGAGTGGATGTGATTATGCTCCATGTATGAAAAGGAGCACAAAAAGGAATACTGGTGTGAGTGGCTCTAGACTCTAACCTCATCATTATAATGTAAACATTGAATGCACAATTTAATGGCTGCGATCATTACACCAATGGAATTTGGATTAGTTCCCTATAGGCTTCAGTTTTGCTATAAATAGAAGAAAAATCAGATTTAAAAGCATTAAGGAAGTGTCTGTGCCACTGTACAATCAAAACAGACGGTGCTTTTAAGGATTCTAGGAAGGATCCCAGAATGGCTGGATTCCATGTTATGTCATCACTGGATAAAAGGCCACTCCAAAAATAAGTAAAAAGTTAAACAAGATATACTATTTTTCTTTTAACAAGTTAAATTTGTATTTTTCAACTCAAAACTGGCCTCTCCTTTCTTGCCATCCTTTTTGCTTAATGTGTGTTTAACTCATTTTCAGTTTTACACCTACTTGACAGAAGATTTTGAGACAATATTTAAGGTTAGCATTCCTGCAATCTCAAATACGGCTGTTTTTATAAACAGCTAATGAAATACACAGCATAAAACACATTAAAGAATCTGAGTGTAACACGTTTCAATGTTTTTAAGCGCTTGTTTGTTTAAGATGTTCATGGCCTTGCGATAAAAAGAAATTGTGGACATAAAAGCACAGAATGTTGATGTTTTAACAGCAACAGGTCAATCAATCAGTCAAACATGCAGTGATGCACAGTTTCCAGCCTCTTTCATTTACATGTGCCCTGAATGTTGGACCAGACTGGGAAGAATCTGTTCTTCCCATGAACTAAAGTGTAAATGGTGCTTACATTTTTGGTTGTAGCTATTGTTAGGTGTTCCTAGGTGGTGGAAATGATGGTAGCATCTAGATTTACACGCAACAGCCAGCCATGTCTCTTTGTAATTCTGAATCTGAATTCACAGTTTATTGCATAGGTTTTTGTTTTTGTGACTGAAGTCAGAAATTGTTTATTCAATTAGCAAGTCTGTTGTCCTGGTGTTCGACTGGATCATCTGTTGTTTTTGTCACAGTATCCAGTGAGATCCCTGGATGTTGCCAGGAAAGTGGGTGGGGCACAAGTTTAAAAAAGTTGTCTCTGCCTTCAGGTTGTTTTGAGAGTTTAGGTTAATTCTGATTCAGTCTGGCAATGTTAAGAATCTAAAAGAAATCAGATTAACTAGCAATGGAATCCTCTGCATTTATCTAAAACTATTTGTTCCATGTTAACATGCCAAAAGCTTTGAAACTACATTATTAGATTAAACCAGGGGCTTACCACCATTTTGGTTTTTGATTTAAAAAATATTTCAAAAACAAAGATGAGAAGACTTTTTTTTTTTTTTTTGGAAAAGTAGAATCACAGGGAGGACTTTTCATTTCAGATTCACTTTAACTCTTTATAAAGTAGCTCAACAATGAGCCACATAAATCTAACCGTATTTTATTACTTTTTAAATATTAATAACACTTGCAAGAAAAGTATTTTTCACCATAAAGGTTTTATTTGCTGTCGCTCTTTTGCTTCTGCAGGATTTTGACATACATACATTTTGCATGTAATTAAATAATACTTGGTCTGCATGCGCTCGCTCTTGTACAGTAGATGTGAATCAACACCTCCATCATCTCTCCATCTCCAGCAGCGCTGTGCCTGTGAAAGGCATTGTGGTTTAGGTTCTGGAGAAGTGTAGTGTATGTCAAAACCAGGTGGTACACGTCTTCATGCAACACAGCCCGTCAGGAGCGTTCCAGTGCGGGCCGTGGCTCACGATCACGGGTCGGCAAAGCAATTAGTCATTAAAGGAGGAAAGTGACATACAGTATGTTCACTTGGACACATCTTTATCTTTGAAATATCGTGACTGCTAAGCAGATACTGGAGCACATCAGACGCCCGAGTCAGTGTTTGAGACGAGGATCCTGATGAACGTGTCTTTAATGTGGTCGAAGGCCCCTGCAGACAAAAGCCAAAGAGGAGGAATTTCAACTCGCGCCTTTCTCTCCGTCTGCCTTTGGACAGCAGGAGCGGTGGGGCTGCAAGTGGAAACTTCACCTCATGCAAAGATAAGAAAGAGGGAGAGGGAAGAGGAGGAGGAGGAGGAGGAGGAGGAGGGGAGAGTGGTCTGCAGCTGGAAGACATTAGCAGTACCAGTTATCCTCGCTGGAAAAGAAATAGACAAGGAAGAAAAAGAAGAAACATGAAAATAAGAGACAACCTTCAGAAATCCTCAGATGTTATTTATTAGCACACACGCACACGCACACACACGCACACACACACACACGCACACACACACACACACACACACACACACACACACACAGTCATCTCCATGCTCATTATTGGATGAACTTGCTTGGAGACCAAACTCACTTCAGTCCCCTTTATGATGTGCTTTGACTCAATAAAGATTTGACAAATGCTTTCCTTCATTATCACTGTTTCATCACTGTAATTAAGCCGTGGCTGAAGGTGATGAGACCCACAGGATGTGGAGCATCGAGCCCACTGAGAGTTTCAGTCTGTTTGAAAACAGATTCTTAAAAAAAAAAAAAGAACTCTGTCTAGTTGGCTGTTTATCCTCCTTTGACCTCATCATTTGCATTTCTCAACTTTCAGTGACTCTATCCTTTATCCCACTTGGTTTTATTGCTAGTAACTTTAATGTAAAAGGCCCTCAGTCCGATCATTTTTTTTTACCTTTATAAATCTGAGCTGCTGGGATTCAAAGCTGAGAAAACATCTAAGCCAGTGAAGAAGGAAAACTAAAAATATTCCAAAAAAATAAAATGGACATTTGAAGATTGAGTGAAGATTATGTGATAGAATCAAAAGCTGCAGAACATATTACCGTATGGAAAGATTCAAGTTTGTCATTACTTTCAAAGTGTTTTGGTGGACTTTTGGTTGATCCTTAATGATTTGGAATCATATACAGTGGGTGTGTTTGTTTACATCTGTGAGGAGGGACGTTTTATACTGTATATACTGTAGAGCAGTTTTCAAACAAAAAAAAAATGCAGATTTGATTGATGCATGAGCAAGTTTATGACCAGAAGTCAGTCACTGTTGCGCTTCTTTATAAGTTCATTAGTGGCTTATAAGTATAAAAATTAGGGCTGTCTAACGGTTAATCTTAATTACAATAATCAAATTAGTTCCAAAGTTAATTGTGATTAATCACATTTTCACAATAGACCTTGAGCCCATATTTACAAACTAAATCAACTCTTACCGGTGTATCTTGCTTGAGAATCAAATTAATGCAGAGGAAGTTACTTTATGAACTTAAAATTCCCATTAATTTGATCTAAAGAAGTGCAATAAGCCTGAGGAAACAATGTCATCTGTGTTTTACATACTGACACCTGAAATTTTTAGATTTTGATCCATTGAATCCAGAATCTGCATATATTACCATCTTACATAAACATGACAAAATTCATCCTGATCTGTAAAGATGTTGCTAAGATAAACCCATCTGAAGTCACTCAATAGAACTGAACCATGTTACATTTAAAGTGTAGCTAAATCCGTAATCCAGATCAGATTCAAAACAGATCAGATTCAAAACTTCATGGACAATTTTATTTGCTGTTTTGACAGAAATATGTATTTGTTTTTTGTTTTACAGTTTTGCCCATTATAAAATACAGATTTCATTGTGACGTCATCATGAGGTAAATCCTTATACCAAAATTTCATGGGCAAATTATTGGGTGATGACCTCACATCACAAATAAATTAAGATTGATCACTTAAACTCTGTGGACAGGAAGTTGCTAAATGTAGGACAAACTTACAGATAAACCCACACAGAGGAAAAACATAACCTCCTTGGCAGGTAATGATAAAGGCAGAGTGATTACAGTCTGTGACACAGTGAAGAAGCAGAATCATTTCACACCATCTCTCAGCAGCTTCCTTCATTTCACTTTATAATTATTATTACATAAATGGAAATTTCTTTTGAAAAGAAATATATAAGTTCCATGTTGTTACTGCACTATAACAAAGTGTTACACTGATTTATCTCAGTTTGCTAAGAGGAATTTGCCATTTAAATAAAGTTTGTGTGTTAATTTTGTTGCTGTTGTTATGAGTAGACACAGCTGCGGACTCCCTGTGGTAAAAATATGCCACGTTCATGGCATGACTCATTGTCCGTTCTTCTATCAGGGAGAGAAATGGTGGAAAAGTGTCTCTCCTAATGTCTTCATTTGTACAGTGAAAGGTTTAATATCCCAGTGTGAGACGTGCAAATAAAGATGACCAGCCCTGATAATAATTCATCCAAATTTGCCTGGAAGTGAACATGTCAACACGTCTCCTTCTCCCTCCTTCTGGATGTTTTCCACACTTCCATCTCCATGTGAAGGTTGTATTGTACAGGTTATCCAGATGTACCCACAAGGCACTGGGAGAGGAAGTGTAACAGCCACGCTATGATGATGATGATGATGATGATGATGATGATGATGAGGAAGCGTGTGTGGGTGTGAAGGACGGCGCTCAGCTGGGGCAGCTCATATACCATGTAATGTTTTATAATGGTGGAATCTTGTTCGTGGCGGAGATGCTGTTTCCTTTTTCTCACGTGGGAAACACATATTTGAAAGTCAGCCTCATTAACTATGGGAAAAGGGAGCTTGCGTAAAAGTCCTTCTAGGTTTTTGTTCGATTTTCGTTTCAAGAAAGAGTCCAGCACTGACTGGTGGCGTTGACTGCTCATGAATCCAGAGGCTAAAAGAATCTGAGGCACTTCGGTCTGAAGGTTTTTTTATTCCATAATGCAAACCACATACGATTTTACCATGTGCTCAGTTGTGCGATACTTGATAATTCCACTGCACTACATTTATTTAACATAATATGCATTTAACATGCAGCATATTGACTTCAAACAAACTTGGCAGTTTATTTATACACAAAACCAGGACTGTTAACTTTATTTACTTCACCGACATTTAAAATTAACTGCATACAGTGTTGTGGATTTGATTTTTGGATTAATATTAGTGGATTAAAAGTTATGTTTAAACAACTGCCCCAAAGGATGGACCCATTACCTTTTACAGAAATGGACATTTGGCCCACATTTCATGTTAATCTGTCCCTTTGTGTGGTCTTTAATTGACACATTAACACTGTGGTATTCCAAAATTATGCACATAAACCATCAGCTAAAGCCCAAGCAACATGGCAATGAATATGGAGAAACGCAGTAAAAAGTCAAGTGTATTCAGGTCTAGTTTTTATTGTCATTGTGTCTCAATTTTGGTCTCCACCACCATTTTTTAAACAAATACCTGGCCTCTTTCACCGAATTTGCTCCTCTGGATCTCATTATGTCTCCATCTTCATCTTTCTGTAATGATTATCACTTAAAGTGACACTGGAACGAGACTCTTTGTCAAGTGAAGCCCTATTTGAAGAGGATTAGTTTTACATGCTGAGGTTGGATTTTAGTCCTGTCCAAATGTACCATGTGTTATTGCCAAACAATGTCAGTAATAACCATGGCAACTTGTAGCTTGGGTAAAATGTTCCAGAAAAATTAGCCCAGGTAATACTAATCCCATGTATGATAGACCAGCAGTAAATGTAAGCACATATATTCCGTCATATCCTGTTTATAAGTAGTTTTCCACTGATTTTCAAGCATGAAGGCGCTTGAAGAGGAAACATTCAGTTTCGCACTCGGTGATCGGACAAGTCTGTGGCAAACACCATTCCCAAATCTCCTCCCAGTTTGGTGTAGTTATGCACCATGGTCTCACCTCTGAAACTGGCATTCTTCCCAAACTGAAATGAAATACAACGTTTCCTCCCTGCTTGTGTTTTAGGCGTTTGAGCTTTTGTCGGTGCCATGTTGATTTGTGTCTGCACTTCACTGCATATCAGGAAGCAACGTCATACGCACATGATGGCAGGAGGTGATGGTGGCACATAAATCGATATACCCCTCCCACTTGTGGTAGTTTTACTGAGATTTCTTATCCCGTTTGAATTGGACATTAATATTACAGATGTCCTGTGGTAAAATTACATTACACCACCTACCCATGTAAAACTAATCCTGTCCAAATAGTGCTGAAGACATTTAATGATTTTGACAAGAGGAACTGGTGTGTGTGTGTGTGTGTGTGTGTGTGTGCGTGCAGTTTTTATTACTTAATGTTATTAGACACACAACAAAACTCTGAGTAACTGAGCTATTTATTGGCAAAAAACAATTAAAGTGTATATTTTGTGACCTGTTTCAGTCGCACAAAGCCACACTTACTGTATCACAGCTGCATGCCATTTAATGGACCGATGACACACATTTCTGTAAGAAATTCTCCTTTGAGAGCCTAAGCTTAAATGCTGATTCCTTCTGTGTTCTACTTGTTGCTGTAAAGTTAAGTGGGCCTTCCTATTAAATATAAGGAGCTGCTGTATTTGAAGTTGATGGAACACAAGTTTGTGGGTTGCAAAACCAAAACAATAACCTAAATGAGCTTCAAGAGACCAGTGGAGCTGGAGGGGAAACCACAAAGATGGAGATCTGTTTTTTTTTGTTGTTTTTTTTACAAGCTAAACATTTCATATCACTCACATTTGATTCACAGTATAATTTACCTTCTCATTCATGCAAACTTGAGGCTCTAAAGATGTCAATCACTGGCATGAATACATAAATATTATGACGTTGATAATCACTGAAATGGTAGAATCAGCCACAGTGTTATGACTCATAATGATAAATTTATGACCCATTCATGAGAAAAGTACATGTTGTTGTGGTACATCTCATTTTGGAGTGAAACTTCTCGATTGTCTCTCCTGCGCGACTCACTGAATATATGTTATGTACTGTATATCCATAATTACAGGGTTGCACAGATCATAGCCAGCGTTGTCATCGCCCATCATCATTACACCATCTTTTGGAAAAGTGCCATCCTTCCACTGTGGCGTCATAAATACACAACCGATGTGAATTGTGGTGCGATGGGCAACTCCATCTCTCCATCTCTCTCTCTCTCTCTTTCTGCAGTATTTATGGCTGAAAACGCTGAGGATACATGCAGATAAATCCAACATCTTGCACACCATAACAATCCCCACGAAGGCTGTGGTTTGGTCTGCTGCCAAATTCTTACCGTCAAACTCAGAGGGGTCAACGTTTTCAAGAAGCTCTAAGGAAAGTCACATGTGAGCATCTGCTTTATGACAGTAATATAAGCACAGAGTGAGTCAGGCTTTAGGTTTTCCGATGTCATTTATTTGTGTTATGACTACAGATGCTTGAACAATGCTGAGGTGTTTTTTTTTATTTTTGCAGACCACGTTGCATATGATGATGTGGCAGTGTTGGTGTGTGTGCTACAGTATGGAGACACTGATGTGAAAATGACATTTACCCACATCATAAACCTACTGGTAAATTAATCACTGACTGATTAATTAATTCTGTAAAATTAGTGCCAATGTTTTTCCTGAATTCCTTACTTATAATACTATTAAACTGAGTATCTTTAGGTTTTTGATTTTTTTGATTGGAAAACCAAAGTCAATAGTTTGATATGGGGTTTGTGAAAACTATGACTAGTTACTTTTTGATATTTTGACAAAACCACTGATCACACTGACACTCTAAAACCATGGTTCTCAAACTGTGGGTTACACGAGCTTTCTCTGGTGGCTGAGGAATTGGGCCGGACCTCATAGAAAATGAAGCAAATAATAATAATAAAAAAGAATAAATTAAATAATAATAACTAAAGTCACCTTATCTCTCGCTCCATCTTAGTCTAATTTCTCTATAGCAGTATCTGAAGTATATGTGAGGAAGAGGAGGATGATGAGAGAGCAGATGACCTAATTGGGAATAAATCTGCCTCCTGTGAAAAGTCAGGTGCTGACTTTGTTCTGCCTTTTTACACCACTGTATTTTAACTTTGGTGAAATGTTTTCTCAGGTTTGAAAACCATTGATGTGTTTGATTATTTGCATTTGGTGTCCCTCAACTGAAAACGGGCTCTAACAAACAAAACTATCAAACCTGACATTTGTGTGTATACAGCAGCAGACCTTTTGGGTGCTTTCAGTCGCACTCCCAGCTGTCTGTAGTCATCTCACTTTACTAGCACAATGTTGCTGTTGTTATGCGTCTGTCACTTCCTGTGTGCACCGCAGTAATGTTGTCGTGCGACACCAGCTCTAAACACAGCGCCAGTCGTGGAGCTGATGGGTTTAATCAGCGTTGTGTGAACTCGTTTGACACGGGTTTGAATGTAACTGACATTTTTTTTTCAATTTACAACAGTCAGCTCAAATCAAACAGTTTTAGCAGGCAGCTGTTAAAAATATACACTCACAGAAACCTTATCATTTTACCAGTTTGATTGGGTTAGTTTATCCTCCAACGGCCAAAACATAGAGCGAGACATTTATTTCCAAAGTAGAGCTAACTGGTGCAAACATGAATGAATCCTACAGCCACATTAGTGCCACGCTGTACATTACAATGGTAATTAAAAACAAGATTTACTCCAACATTGAACTTTTACAAGTCAAACCACATGGTGAACAACAATACAGTACATTCTATCTGGTCTCTACAACACCACCATTCCTGACAAAGATCAGTGTAATTGAGGGAAGAAGTCAGACCAGCTCCCGGCGCGGACACTTCATACTTGACTGTGGGTGGGCCGGTGGCTTCATGCAAAATTACACGCGTCCTGCACAGCTGTCACTTACTGTGAATGTATAACATGGCTTTTATAGGTTACTCTGACATAGCAGTTTGTTAAATCTCCCGTCTGGATCAAACCACTTCCTGTTGTTTGCCCGAGGCAGCTTGGGCTGATAGATTGTGATCTTGAATTATATGCTTTCACCATCATTATGGGTAAAATATTGGGTACTAAAGCTTACACATGCAAGACAAGAGAAGTGCCATTGAGGGTAACTGAGTTTTACAGATACGTGGGGCCAACGCAAAACATAAAACTGGAGTGTAAAGAGTCAAAATAGAAGAAACGTGTGGTTGGATTTACAGTGAGGTTTCTAAAAAAAGCTATGTTTAAGTTTATCTTTATCCTTCTTCCAAACGTGATTGCAGAGGGTCTCTGCAGTCATGCATGTTGTGTCTATGTGTGTGTGCGAATTGCCATGAAAATCAGGGACATGCATTCATGGACCTCTGAGGATGAAGCTTAATGACATTGATCAAAATCCTCAAAACTCTCATGTGGATACAACTTATAAGTTAAAAGATATAAAGCCATCCAAAGTGTTGTTATTAAACACTGCATACATAATATTATGGCCCATTTGAAATTTAGAAAATCCACCTAAACATTTGTCTATATATTATTTTATTTCTCAAGCAGGCAGAAAAAAAATATTTTAAATTTAAATCAGGCCTCTACACTGTAAAACTTAATGTTCACTTTACTTAAAAAAAAATGATTAATTTATTCATTAAAATATCTATATTTCGACCCACCCCTAGTAGAGAACAACACTGGAAATAAGTTATTTTATAACTGTAGTATGTTTAAATATTTTAAATATTTTGATGCATGGTCATACCTATGTCAAAAACATAAAAATCTGAATCCATTATCCAATCAGATGGACCCAGACATGACAAAGCTGCAAAGCTGCTATAAGACATACAGTATGTGGTGCTGATCATGCATTTCAGTTTGTTTGTCTTAGTTAAATGCATGAACTGCAGCAACACCAGTCGTCTCAGCAGCTCCCAGGTTTGGTTTCTTAAACCTTGGTTTAAAAACACCTCTAGCTTCTTCAGATGTTGCATGCGAACTGCCCCTTAGTTCTTAATTCACAATATGTACAATGTGGCTGTATCAACACTGAGGACCAGTAAAGACTCTTTTGTATTTATTTATGAAGAGGCCATTTGCAACTCTTTTGGAATTGTTCCACCAATAGATCTGGTTCCTCCTGCTCTCATGATATACTTTGTTAAAAGTCTTGGGTCCCAAACAAAGCAATGATTACACTAAATGTACAAGTACAATACGCCTGCAGTTTGTCATGGAGTGGCTCAACCAGGCTCACTCATCGCTGTCTATAAACCATTGTGTGTTTGTTTGACACACAGTTCTGGGAAAATTGACTTCCCGTCCATTGAAATGGGATTGGCCAACAGGATTATTTCATCACCGATATAATCTAACCATCTAATCTAGGATATTTCTTGTTTGGGCATGGTGTTTCTCTCAAACAAACAGGCAGAAGAGGGCGGACACGGTAAACGAGCCCTCAATCATCTGTTCCGCAGCTGATTCATCTTCTGTTTTCACATCAATGCTGAGCTCTTTTGATTTACATGAAGGACAGTTCTCTTGTAACAGCTCTGTAATTAGGGAATTGTCTCTAAGGTTTTGAATAGAATTGAAAGGATGCCATCGCTGCATGCTGAAGACATTTCTCATGTTCAAAAAAATGTTCTGACAGCAAGAAGGGCTGCATGTGGTAAAAAAGGACCACATGTTGCAATACAGAGTTCATTTGATGGCAGAGAAACCTATAAAATTGAGATGGAAATATGACAATTTATTGGTGGGATGAACGTTGATGGAATTTACCTCAGACAAAAAAGAGAAAAACATAAAACATCATGTCAAGTTAAATTTAGCAATAATGTTCATTTTTGAACTTTTCTGAATTGTGGCTTGACAACAATCCCAGCTTTAACTCAACTAAACTGTCTTCCTCTGGAGCTTTCAGGCTCTGTCATGGTGCAACTCAATGATTTCATGAGTAAATGAACTCCATGAGATTGAGCCTTTCATCGGACTCCACACTAGAAAGCAGCTTGTGCCGCATTTTTCTGTCTGAACCCGATGGAGCCCAAGATAATTTTGACCAAACCCCCCCACAGGCAACCCATATTTTTGGTCCGAGCTGGAAACCAACCAAACGACCAGAGCCAGGCACAGTCACAGTGAGATGAAGCATACTGTGACTGTCATGCAGGAAGATGTAGCCTTATTTTAGGGCAACAGGAAAGAAGGAAAGTGTGTTGAGTCTGTATGTTGTCGGCACTAGATGGTGTATGTGTGTGTAAGAGCTGCACCAGTTGCTGCATCACAATGAAAAACAACAGAAATTCTTGTTACATCCAGAAGGAAGCAACTACCAGCCCCATGATGAACGCACATGCATACACAGTTATCACCAGAATGTGTTTTGGTTTTTTTTTCAAAAAAATCTCCGACAAAGTTTTGAACGACCATCAGTGCTTCATTATTAATTATTGGTCAACTGTAACCACTGTTATTTACATAATCCAACCATGGTGGTCTATTTTGGAGGAAAAGGATAGTACCCATCATGGATGGCTTCAGTAGCCTAATTACATTTACATAATTTACAAATTTACATTTTAAATCATTAGTTACATCTCTTTATCAAATATTTCCACTTTATTTTCAATAAATGAATTAACAAAAAGTTTAATTCAACCCATTTCGATTGCCATGACAAGTGACGTGAAGCAACCCAACATAATTCTAACAAATCATTTCTGGATTTTTATCCAAACCTGACCCAGCCTGACCATCAGGTCCCAACAGGCTAAGGTTGGGTATCCATGCTCTATTCCACACAGGTGAGAGGATTAACAAGACACAGGTGTGACTAATTAAGGTGTAACAGATGCGACACAGGTCAGGCAGGAAGTGAAGTCCCCACAAATGAGAGAGAGCACTACAGTGTACAACATAAAACAGGAAATAACCTCAAAAAAAATACACAGATACAGAAAAACATGTGCAGCAGCAATATGGGCATTTTTATGACTGTAGGGAATTTGAAGGAAATTATCATTGGCTTACAGCCACTTGTGGTATTTAATATGTTTAATGGAATATATTTACCCACAATTCCATCATCAAATGAAGTAAATGTCTAACAACTGGCAGAGGGACAAGCAAACAGCTTTTGTCTCCGTCAACAGCTGATAACAGATGTGTTTGGTAATTAACAACAGCCTGGAGCTCATGCAGTGTAAGTGTTTGTTTTATGTGGCTATCAATTTCCAGCTGTTGTTCGGAATCAGTTGGACTGTGTTTCGCCAGATAGTTTTTGATGTGAGAATTTTATTTAAGTACCAGACTCAGCAAAAGGTACACGAGAAAATCTGCTGTGCATTTGTCTCCTTTTGTCTGTTTGTCTTCCAATGGATTTTGATTGAATCTTTTGAGATGTAGGTTAGAGTCCAGGAAAAAAAAAAAAAAGTTAGATTTTGGTGGTGATCTGGATACACAGACTAAGTGGCTCTGGAAGAGTTTTGTACTCTGAATGTTTCTCTAGTATTATTTGTGTTTCCCTAGACAATGTCTCGTAGCTGGCAGGCATTGGACAGATAATTTCTGTAAATCTTGTGTAGATTTTTATGCTAAAACAAAACAAAACACTGCCAGCAGACATATCCATGGCTGCCAGGGCAGAGATAAACACTCAGGAGCAGATGTACATACGTTTGTGAGCCTGGTGTAAAACAGCGACTTCAGTAGGTTACAGAAAGTGTATTCTGTGCCTCTTTAATTTACATTGGATGTAACAGGCCTATAGCTTTTTGCACATCACCAGCCTTTAACCACAATTTGCAGCTGGTGTTATAAAAGTGCAATCAAGTGGGCCTCTTTTTCCATCATGGAACTACATCCTTTCAGAAAAAGAAAGTAGAAATTCAATAAACAGGAAACCTTTGCTGTGAAAATCCTCTGGGCCTGTCCACTTGGTGAAAAGTAACAAATCAACAAAGAAAAGTTTTAAATTGATCTAATAAGTCCAGGGCATCCAGGGGCATCTGTGTGTACTTGTACATACATTTTTGTAAGGACCAAAATGTGGTTGGTCCTCATGCTCTGTCAAAACGTCAACAGAAAAATTCTGATGAGTCACCTCAGTCTGGTAATGTGAACATAGCTATCGACAAACTGCAAAACAGATGTGTGCTTTCACTCTGCTGTCACTATTTACGCATTTCCTCCCATGTTTTTGCATGACATTCCCTCTGTCCTCACTACTGTCCCATGATGGGATTATGTACGAGAAGGAAAAGCTCAGTTTACCTGTCCGTGCTGCGGTTTCAACCATGTGGGGTCAGGTGCACACTGTGACAGAATAACATCTAACCTGGACGCTGACATGTTTGTACATCTGCCCCTCAGTTTGGACCAACTCAGGCTCACACAGGCTTCAGCAGAAGTGGAATGTTTCCCCCCCCCCTTTACTTTGAAAGTGAGATCACTGTAGGAGTTATTGCTTCAAGGTAAGGCCGAAGAAATCAAAATATTACAATAACATGGACTTCTTTCAATGTCCATATGGCGTGTAAAGGACTATATTTAGATATACTTCAAAACAAATTTTAAAGTCTTTGCTTTACTTGTGCTGGACACATCTTAAAAACTGAACGCTTACAGGAGTGACTTTACTGGTACGCATCATCTTTACTGGTGTAGCACCTATTGCCCAGACTAATAAGCACAGAGGGGTGATCCAGCGCAGCCAGGTCGATGAGCTTGTTGTGAATAATAGCCCTCAGTTTGCATGCACTATATCAGACTACCTACCGAGTGCAGTTGACAGAGTCCAGACTGACTGAGAGGGAAAACCTGGGAGCAGAGGGACTTCATGAGAAGTAGCCAAGCAGTAAAAACATAGCGTATGTACTGTATGTGTTGGACAACCTTGATTAGGTCTCTTACCCATTACATACGGCTGAGGAGGCTCTCTGGGGTCAAGTCAGCAGAGCATGGGACACAGTGTTTGGTCAAAAAATACAAAATACATAAGAATCTGTCGGAAAGTGAAACAATAATTTGGTTTAATTTTACCCTCTAAATTAACATGCTGGCTAAAACTCAAGTAATTGCCATCCAAGCATAAGATATTTTTGGCACGCCTGGTTTAATTAAGTGTGTTTCTAGTTTGGTTTTTCATGTTCTGTTCACGCAAAGAGCGGCTGTATGAGTTACTGACACATTATCATCAAGGACTTTTTTAGAGTTTTCTGCATCTGATATTATTGTCTCACCCTAAGACATCGTTTTCAAATGGAAAACTGGAATTTGTAAACTACTTACTCCTCTGCACCAAAGCACATAGAGAAAATCATTGATTTTACATCACAACATACAGGAGTTGTTAAAACACTGCTGTCTCCATCAGGATGTTCAAATGTGTTATTTTGTGATTTCAGTATTGGAAATCAGCAGCTCCTGTGTCCATGTGAGGTACAAACACAACTTTTCTCTATGGACTTTGGCACATGAGTGAGCAGTTTACAATCCTGATTTTCAGGCCAAAAAATGGTGTCTAACATTGAGATAAATGGCAAAACATAGTCCCCAGAAATCACTGATACCTCATTCAACCACATTTCTAAAAGCCTAAACTATCCCTTTAATGTTGCAATAAATCCTGAAGCTGATTACTGATAGCTAAAGATCCATTTACCAATTTTTCTTCTGTTCTCTCAGGCTCCTCTGAAAAATTAAATACACCCTATCCTTTACTCATTGCAATATTTATGTACAGTAAGATAAGAGTTGTATTGAAGTTAAAGTCATAGTTGATGATTATTGAAGCTGATAGCAACAACTGGCCTTTTACTTTGAAACATCAAGAACCTGCTGTTGAGCTGCAAACATAAAACTAGGGAAACTCCAGGTTTGCAGTTTAGATACACGGAAACACAACTCAATCACAATGAAAATCAAATGACCTAGCTCTGTAATCACACCACTGTGAGCTGAGCTTTTTTCCCCCCTTTACCCTCCACAGTGATCACTTTTCAAACATTTTTCCACAGCATTATTTTAATCATCCAACAGATTTTCCACCTTTATCCCTCTTTGACTGAAATCCCTCACAAGAGACCAGGAATTCCCAGACAGTAAAAGTATCCAAAGAAACACGAGACACTTCTCAACTCACATCTGCATCCCAACGTATCCCATCATCCTCCTTGATTCTATACGGTAGCTTGTATATCACAGGTTTTACAGAGTGGAGCCGATTTGTGGGCGGGTACGGCGATATCCAGTTAGGGCTGTGATAAACTCCTCAGCCCAGGGCACAAAGTTCAGTGCTGGGATCTGCGGCCTGCGAGACATTACTTATCATTGCTTTGGTGAATAACAGACCTTGTCCTTTAATGTGGCTTGTGTGATCAAGCCAAGCTGCACAAAGCAGCCGTTCAACCCACAGCAAAGTGTGGTTTCAGAGGAATCCTTTTACCCCCTAGCCCTAAGCCTAGCCTCCTTCCCTCCTGGATGCTGCCTCGCCACTTCTCGGGGTACTGCAGATGTGGAGTTTATTGCTGGCACAAGTTAAAGAATACGACTTTGTGGGCTGCGAAGCCTCACTGTGGCAATCAGGGGCGTGTTGGACTGGTCTGCAGACACTAAGTGGGCTGCTGCCAGTGCTTTGAACTGTGAAAATAAATACTGAATAGGTCTACGCTGTGCTAGCCAGGCCTCGAGTCCTATAGTCATCTGTCTTGGTGTATACACCGGTGGGAGTGTTTGCCTTGGACTTTCGCCACCGCATGTGGTAGCTGCAGGATTTTTTTTTCATGCTGAATCACACTTTTTTGAGGGTGCGCTTTTAATAAAGTTGGCTGCTGAGTACTAAGGGCAGGAATTCAAGACTCATTTTGCACATGTGATAAGTTTCCCCCTTCGACAGTACTCTGTGTCCTGGTCTAGGCTGAGATCGGCACAAGCAGCCAGCTAATGTCTCCGTATCTGGTAGAGACGTTTGTTGCTGAGCTGAATGAGGGATCACTGGGGTGAGAGGATGTGGGCCACACAGAGGAAGGAAGCAAACTAAGCACCTGGGACAGGTTGATTTGGATGTTTGTACGTTATACGGGAACTTGTCCACCACACAGCTAACTTTTTCTTCACACTGATGAGGGGAGCCGACAGTGCCGTGTTGTCCAATCCACCGAATAAGTACAAATAATTGGATAACAAGCAAAACCAGTGAAACTGGGGGTGCTACAGACAGTTGTACACCAAGGACCTGTGTTGTGGTATATTATATTTCTGTATCTGGTGCAGAGCAAACAAAATCAAACAAACAATCAAGAGATTAAGACATAAGTTTCTAAAAAGGATTAATGTAGTGTTTGGGTTTAACTTGATAAAGGGAGGATTGTAGGGGTGGGGTCTGGGTCATGTGATGTAAGTTCCGTCGTGCGGCCTCTTCCGTGTCTGTCCACAGGAAGTCTATGTGAACAAACACCTGCGCTTACAGTCCATGCAGACTGTGTTCGCCGACTGCTCCTGCTCCCTGTAGCACAACCCTTTCCAGTTTAGTTGTTGATGTTTTGATGTTGAAGACACAGCAAAGAAAATGGTAACCATGGAAACTTGCTTGAGGTTATGTGAAGAAATCCAGCAGTATAAGCTTGCACTACAATACAAAAAAAAAACAAAAAAAAAAAAACATAAATTCTGACTTCTTGATGGAGGAACCATAGGCTAATGCGGGTCCATGTCTTTCTGTGGACACGTAATGCAGTAAGTATGACCCAGCCTGATGCTATACATACAGTACTTTGCACTAAATACTAAAGGTGGGGAGACTGATCTAAATATTAAACGTCTTAGTTGGGAATGATGGACATGGAACTCACGTGTCAAGACAAAAGCAGTGTTACGTAGTGTTATATTACAATGTACAAAAGTAATGGAAAACATTAAATTGCTACATTTATGTAAGAAAAGGTATTTGCTACTGTGGGAGCCCAATTGTGAATAGCTAATTTTCACTTTTAAGTTTGTGTTCCAAAAACAAGAAAAGTTAATTGAAAGGGAGAATTTTAGTTTTGTGATTATTACAGTAATAAAATAATGTTTTTTATTTGCTTAAAAATGTTGCTTAAAATCTGTACTGGGTTTTAACATGCACATGATCAATTGTTGTGAAAAGAGACCAAGATTCGGCAAATTTATGATTTATTTACCTCACAAATTATGACAGGCTACTCTCTTATATGAAACCACATTAGCTGCTTTTTATAAGTAAAAAAAGTATCAGTTTCAGTTATACTAGCAATGTTTTTACTCAGTGTCAGATTTTTGCAGTAATCCGACATATAAACTCGTTAGTGGGTTTTGATTGGAATATCCCTGCAAACTCAAATATCTGTTCCACTTCGTAACGGTCCATAGGCCGAGAAACTCTCAAGCACATCATATTAAAGGCAAACCTTGAGTTTTTTGTGAAGATCTCTGATTTATAATACCGTACTGTTGCTCTCTCCCTCCGGCCATATTTCACTAATCCAAAAAAAGGATTTGCTGAGAATGCATGCACTTTTTAATTTTACCTCACTACACTGAAAGACATTCACAGCTGGCAGCGGTCCAGTTCAACCACATTCTTGTGCTGCTGGACACTAAACGGCCTCGTCAGAGCATCTGGAGTAATCCTCAACCCCAGTGGCTTCATTCGGAGTTGAAAATGCAGCTGTGTATGCTGGCAGATTACATGGTAAAAGTCTATACCAGCACTTATGCTTGAGTGGTGTTGTCTAGCAGGTTTTTATCGTGTGATTTATCTTTCCAACCTAGCTGTTTTGTTTCTTTCTTGTTTTCTATTTTTGTCTTTTGGAAACATCATAAAATAAATCCTTAAATTGTTTTGTGAAGTGTTTTTGTTTAAATATTGAATAAACATTATGGAAATTCTGCCGACTTCTAATCTAAAAATACAACAAGTGAAATATGGTGTTTTTCCCCCCCATTTTTGGGTAATTGCTGTGGTCCAACTGTGAAAGACAAATAAAAAAACACAATGCTACGGCTGTCACGCTATCTGTCCCTACATGCATGAACAAAGTCAGCAAAGTAAGCCGCAATTTTTTCTTTATTTTTTCTTCAAAGACATGAACCTCTTCCTGTCTGTTTCACATATTTTCCTCACAAGACACTCAGATCTTCCACTGCTACTGCAAAAGCAGCCTGGTTCACACTGGATGCGATTATGACTTCACTTTTTGACAGAAAACATCAAATGATTTTTGGTTAATCTGATGGAAGAGACAGAGCGAGAATCTGCACAGGTGATAAAATAGTTTGGAACATTTAATATTTATGTATTTCATGTATTCAGATTTAGCTTAGACACTTAAAACTACAGTGAGTGGTGTCAGTTTTATGTAATTATGCTCTTAGATTTTCTATATAATTAACAGATCTTTACAGATCTTTTCTCTGTTTATTTTTGCTTATTTTTGAGTTTGGTAGAGTTTGTGTGCCATAGCCTAAAATGAAAACTCTAACGCACTGGATGAAAATGAAAAGATTTGTATGTAATTGTTGTTTCATCTCTCTGAGAAACAGGTGCTGTAACAGTTTTACAGGCATTTGTGTGTGTACATTTGGAGGAGGATCATATAAGTGCTGCTTGTGTTGCCTATTATAAGAAATTCATGGCAGGCCATCAGGCAAAAGGCAAAATGCAAAATTATCATCTCTCTAACATGAAGGTATTATGATAGGGATAAAAGAACCAGATGTTCATAATAAATCTAGATAAAACCAAATGGGGAATGGGAAGTTCATGTGCCAGAAAAACATTATATAAATGTTGTTGCTGGTGCACATACAAAAATATCAGTGTTTTATTAATGCAAGCAAACACTGTGTGCCAGTACGGTTTTATCAGTTTGTGCCAGTGTTTTATATTGACTTGCTGTTACTATAGAGACACACGATAGCTGCTATTTCAGATGATGCAGTCCACACCTGATTATTAAGTCCACAGGTGACTAACAGTTTGAAATATGAAGAAGGTCTTTATTTGAAATTTTATACGACATCTTCTGCCTCATTAAGTGGATACCTAGGATTTTTGAAGTGGATTGTATGATGTATTTAGACAAAGTGTTAACAGCCTCACCTAATAAAATCAATGTAATGTACTTTATCTTGCTGTTTGGCAGCCTGAATGGACAAACTAGCCAGAGTTGCTCTTCCATCCTAAGCTACGTATGTCAGCACATTTAGACCTTGAATTTCAGGGAACTGGTCCTGGAAAGTCTTTGAAAATTCATTGAATTCGATGTTAACCAAGGTGTGGGAACCCTCACTTTACAAATGAAGAAAACCAAGGTCCTCAATGTATACAAAAAACACCTATAGTTCCCCGATCAGCATGGGTGTCATCCATTTGGTCTGCTGTTACTAATTCTTACACCCTGGACATTAAATTGTGCAAAATAAAAGGTTGGATGGAAACATGGTTAGTGTCTTTATAGTATAATCTTATGTAGTTTGCTTTCATGTTTGTCTCGACTTCCTGTGAACCAGGGCTTGGGTTTGACTTGGACTGGACTGAGGAGGTCCTGAGTCACAGTCTGCACATTTCCAACCTTAAAACCCAGGCTGAAACAGGCTGCCATCTTAGAGCGCGCTGGAGCCCAATGTGGTTTCCATATTCACCCACTTAGTGACTTCATACAGTTAGCGATTGGGGACACACTCAATGTGGTTCATTACAAACAGTGAAGGCTGGCAGAAGGGGAGATTGGAGAAACCTGATGCTGGCACAACAGTAGTTTATCAAAGCCTCTTGTCTGTTTAGAATTGAATCAGTGAGCAGCTGTGCCCGTGTTGAGTGACTCCTCCTCAGCAGACCGTGGTTGTTTTTGCATGCCCACTACAAAGTGCCCGGCCCAAAGGTTTGGCTGAACTCACAGTGCCGCTAACCCGCTGCCATGCACGTGTCTTTGATTCCTTCGTTTGCCTTCGACAGCAACATCATCTTCTCATTGCAGATGTTGGTCATTAATAGCACATGTCTGTCATCGTTTTATTTTTTTCCCCTCCATGTATCCTAATAGCTCTTAAACTACCATTTTTTTTTTATCACTTAGGTTTCCTTTGTTTCTTGGAGGAAGATCTGAGAAAGTGTTAAGTGATTTAGTGCCTTGTTTGAATGGAGCTCACACGAGAAGAGGGGCAACCTATAATTTTGTCCTCGTGTGAAAGTTATGACTAATGCCCATGTTACAAATGGTTGTTTTCATCTTTTGCTTTAATTACAAAGAGAAAGGATGGGATGTGACGGGGCTCCTGACAATTTCTTTTCTTTTGTCTAATTCGTTCATTTCAATGTCTTTCTTCTGTCCTCGCGCACTGGTAAACAATATGACATCAGGTAGGACTTTCAGGACATGAGCATATCCTAATGTTTCATAGTGAAATTCTTATTCTTGGGCTGACAAATGCTTGTTATTCTAAAGAGAACAGAAACATATTTTTCTGATTATCATTATCCTACTGGTTGTGTTTACAGCTTTTGCATTATTGGCTTGAGGTATAGTTCATGTTACTTCGCCAACCGTAGAAACTGTTTCAGTCTTTTTGGAGTCCAGTGCCCATGATTGTGTTTGGTGTAATGAAATCAGCGCAAAGAAGTTACTACAGCACACTTGTTCTCTCTTGGGTTGAAATTAGACATTGTCCAGAGGAAAGGAAACGGAGAAATTATACAAAAGATTCAAACCACATGCTTCGCTGAGTAGCTGAGCAAAATGAGGCCTAAAACACAAACAATGAAGTGGTTTAACGGAACATATCTATTTTCCAGAGGGATTTGAGCAACTGCAAATGAGTGGATTACTGAGGACACATGAGGTTTTAAGGAAACAATGCAATACTGTCAGCGCATCTTAAGAGCCAAGACAAGATTCTGTCTTGATATCGATTGAAAACAAAGATAGTGATACAGAAATAGCAGTTAGTGACCAATGGGGCAACTCAGCTGCTTGCAAAAATAGAAGTCTATGGAAAATGAACCTAATTCTCACCTGATTTATGATCATGCTGATCAGTCAACATTTTTCTGAGAGGTTAATGGCCTTAATCACTAGTTTTAGGTCTTCTATAGCACATTATACCTATATATATTTAAATTTGAAGAAGTACATATACATATATATAGGTACTTCTTCAAATTTATGAAGGGTAGTGTCTTAATCAGACTATTGTGCTGATTAGATTGAATTTCCCTTTTCTTTTTCATAAACATTAAAATGGTAGTATGAACACCAACAACATCTCACAAGTACCAGGCTTCAATGTTTAATGCTACAACAGAGACACTACAAAGAAATTTTATCCACCACTCAAATGCTCCCTTGTTCTTATTTTTGCCAGAAAAAGCAATATAGTCAGTGATGGAAACTGGATTAAGGCCGATTTCTTCACTATGTTGACCCTGCAGTAACATGGTAACACAGAAGAGAAGGATAAAACTCAAACTGTGCAGCTCTGTAAGGTCACATCCAGCAGTGGAACCAAAAAAAAGGCAGTAAATAAAGTTCCCAGCAGTGAAGTTCTGTCTGTGACATCACCGTTGAAACCATTGTTGATTACGAACAGAGTTTGCAGCTTTTCTCAGATGCTTCAGGTTTCATGACGAGACTCGAGACACAGGGACTCTGAACTGAAAATAATTCCTGTTTACGTTGTCATTTCCACTTCTTTCCAGGAACAGAGCCGGTGAAGCTTGGCTTAATTTTATCCTATGTGTAGCGAGCAAGAAGCAGAGAAAGGAAAAAGACTGAGGCGTTCAATTTCCTGTTTACGTAAATGTATATGGAGACCTTTCATTTTCCACTAAACCCTGAGGTTGTTGGTTTCCTTCACTCCCTGTCACTGTAAAATGCTTGATACTCGACTGTGGCCTGATGATCTGCAGTCATCGCTGGATTATTATCTCATTTCTCTCTGAAATGAAATTTGCCATCAGAATCTCATTTCTCTCTGAAATGAAATTTGCCATCAGACAGATTAGATTGGCAGCAGCTGGCATTGTGACACCGGCTTCCTGTCCCTGTTGGATTGAACGGGCTCCTGCTTCCGAGCAGTGACTGAGTCGGACCAGTGCTAATAAAGAAAGGGCAAGTGGGGCGAGGAGGGGTCATAGAGTCTCCAGATAAACAGATATATCTGTGCTCCAAACCTTTGTTGCTGTGTCTAAAAATCAGATTAAAGGTTCATACTGTTGTTTCAATCAGATTACCTCGTACATAACGACGTATAGAATTTACCTCAGTGATTTTTCAGCTATCTGTACATTGTTTATTTATTTTTCTATTGCTTATTTTATTTATCGTTCACTTCTTACATTTGGACACATATCTGTATAGTCTACTTTTTTCTGTATGGTAGGACAAACTGCTGTCCCTGCAAACCAGACCAGCATGAGGAAAGTGAACCAGGGAACATTATCCATGGAACAGATTTCTTAGGGGGCAATACATCCCTCATCCATGGCCGCATTTAAGATTGTTTGAAGTTGTTGGCTCCAAGAAAGATTCATGGAGAATAGGCTGTGTCCTGCGTGCCAGCCTAAAAACCACAGGCTTCTGCTGTTCAAACATTCCCTGTCATGTCTCTTCACTGTCAGAAATGAAGTAGAAGAAGAAATTAGCATCATTCACCTGAGGGCTTGAGTTCCTGCTAATGTACTCCAGAGCCATTTGACCTGGGAGTGAATACCGTTTACATTCCCACCGGTTACGAACCCATTTAAACCCAGATTTAAATGTGATTTTTTAACCCTCAGAATGGTGTATCATGTTATTTTTCCCTTTCTGCTTCTTTTCTTGAAGGAAAAACCACCTCACACACACTGTTTTGCTGTCACTGAACACACTGCTGCACCTCACACTCTCCGGGACATTAGAACAACACCAGGGGAGCTTTATTTGCTGCCATGCACGAGCCCCCGTGCTGTAGGTCGCCAAAGCCTGCGGCGAATCAACTGCTTGATCAGGTAGTTATGAAGGCTTAGATTAATGCAAAGCCAAATATATACTGTCCCTGAAAGAAAACAGTCTTATCTGAAACCAAACCACCCGTGATCCAACGAACCAATTATTCACACAACACGTCTGCCTGCATGAGATGCCACAAGGACACGCGCTCTGCACTCTGCTCCGCGTGTGTGTGAGTGAGTATGGCACATTCTTGTACAAAAATAAAGCTTGTAATCACTCTGCTGAATAAGAGTTGTGTGCTCATGCTCACCAGGGATTTCCTGCGGTCTAGCCTCCCAATATTGCAAGCCGGGATACGTCCCGATCAGGAGGCCTTCAACACTGAAAATGAATGTGAAATCCTTGGCACGCTGCCTAAGTCTCAGCAAGCCATGTCAGAAACATATTGTTTGGCTCCAACAAAGAGAAAATAGAGACAGAGCCTTAAGGTTTGAACAAAAGTGCCAGTGCATCACATGCGATGGAAAAACACCTGCTATGTGCAGGCACCCCTTTGAGAGAAAATAAGGGAAAACGAGCAGGAACAGACTCAACAGGTGGATGCAAATGCAGAAAGGTTTGCATGTTAATGAGAGAAAGTGCTTTTTTTCCCCTCTTCTGAATGAGTCTCATCTTGAAACAGTCACTTCTGGTTCTCATTTCACGTCAGCCATTAACCCGTCCATGTGTGACTTGTGCAAAAAGAACAGAAAGGGCCTCAAACAGATCCAGTTAATGGTCCTTTGCTGCATCTCTTTGAAATCAGTGCTGATTTAGTTTCAAAGAGTGAGAATTAAGAGTCAGGTCCCATGAATGGCTACAAGACAAAATGTGGTTTAACATTTTCTTTGCATGCAATCATGTTTTTTTTCCCCTCACACTGATGAGACTTCGAGTCTTCACTCTTTTTTTTTTTTTTTTAAGTTAAATGACAGGATTTTCTTTTTGTGGAAAAACCGGTTTTGACTCATCTCGAGAGACAAGGACTCAAGTCAGATTTGACTCCAAATTTTCTGAATCAAACGTCGTATTTAGATTTGAAGTTGAAAATAAAGTTCAGTTATTGTCTTTTGTTTAGTTATATAATTTTATTTATTGTTAGTGTGATATGATTTTTGTACTCGTATATAAAATATTAACTTTTGTATTGTTTTTGATCTTGATTTGTGCTATAACTGCTATACAGTATTGCTCTTTTAGTTGGGATAGTGATATACTGTTTGTTCCTGCTATACTAATTATTGTCCTGTTTTTGCTGCTTTTTGTATCCTATGTTTCCTCAGTAAAATATTAGAATTTTAGCATTTTTTCGCATTTTAAATGGATGAAACATGGGTCTGTTTTTGAGCTGAACCATATTAGGATTTAAAAAATGAAAAAGGCAGAAAGAGGGGAAACATTTTTGGGAATCGCTGACTCAGATTTCCAACTATTGGCATTAGCAACCACAAAAAAAAAAGAGTAATTAAAAATAGTTGGAAGTGAAAAGGGAAATGGTTACTTTTATTCTTTTAAAAAAGGACATTTTTGACAGTTATCATTCATATTTAGAGAATACTGTGATTACAAAAACCACGCTACATAAACAACACAAACCGAAAAACCCAGAGAAGAAGAAGTAGAGCACAGATGACACGCTGTGGTTGGGGGGGCATCTCTCATCTTAGACTCCATCAACCTCACCATAACACCATCTCCGGATGCGGCCGTGCTCCTACAAATATTCAGTGGAACCACAAGCAAACACAACATGTGATTTAATGTCAAAGAGGAGAGGTCAGAAGATATACCACATGCACATGGGACCCACCACCACCACACGCCCATCCCCAAAAGCAGTATAAAACAGACCTGTTGAAATGTTAACGGCTCATGACTTTTTGTACACAGAGCTGGTCGACTGCTCCACAGTGGGCTACTGTGCTGCGACCCGGTGGGACGGCCGTGCTCGTGGGAGTTTTGCAGCTCGTCCAAACTACATTTCCTCTGTGCTGCGTCAGTCGAGCGTGAGCTGATGGAGTTCTTGTGGAGGGCCTTGTTATTCTTGTTGTTATTAAGCTTTGAACTGAGAAACGATGTAGAGAACGAGAGGCACATGTTTGCTTTTGTATGCCACATGTCAGAGGTTTCAGCATGTACCGTACACTGGCCATTTTTATGGTCATTGAGGAGTTGGATTTTGCCTCCAAGATGTTGTTTGGGTCTAAGAGCTTGGATGATTGATTGAATTTACACTGCATTTTAAAAGAATACACATAATTTAAAGGCTTATGCTTGTAAAGCAAAACAGGAACCCTCCCCCTGAAGTGGTTTTTATTGTGGTCTATTACTGTTGAATTAAAGCATGAGGTCACAAGCAGTTTGGTAATTATTGTAGCTCTACTTTTACTACTTTGTCTGCAAACTAATCATTACCAATGAATCAACAAATATAAACTATAATGGCTATTATTATACCCATAGACAACATGTAAAAATGGACAGAGTCTTTATGCGTCATCAGAAAACCAACCAAAAAATAATAATATACGAAATAGCCACTGGGGGGTGACAAGTTGTAAATTGAACTGTGAATGGAAGTCTAAGGGATTTATAATGCCAGCGAACAGTTTCCTGAGAAGTTAATGGTCTCAATCTCTAGTTTTAGGTTCAATTCAACAGAATATAATGTTGATTTTGGAAATCATGTTAACATTCTGAGTGGAATAGACAATATGGATGGAAATTATTGTGGCTGACAGCTGGTACTATCCAATAGTCACCTGAACTTCTCTTTACGAAATGACAACATGGCTGAAAATAGACAATTTGAGTGGACGCCATGACTGAAACGTGATCAAAACCAAGCTTGATCAACAATGATATCTTTCAAGCAAAAATGCCAAATATTTGAAACATATAAATGTCCTCTTTATCCTGTTATGACAGCATCCTGTTGTGTTTTAATCTAACTTTAGGTCCCCAAACACAACTTCAGGTAACCAGGAAATGGTTATGAATGTGACTATGGTTCCAACACACTCATTTCATTTCACTCTCGCATTAATATGCACGTGTGCTCATGTTTCTGAAACAATACACGTCTGCACACATGCATATCTGTGGTTTACTGAAATATACAGTGGTAACATATGATCCTGGTGACTGAGTCTGACCAGAACACTTAGAAAGGACTTTCTTTTTTTAATGAAAGCTCCAAACAACACTTTATATGATGTTGGGACATTCAATCAATACATTGACTTGTATTACCCCAGCTGACACCCACAGACCCTAAATGGAGGGCTTGCATGTCAGGAGCAGCTGGAGGTTTACAGAGAGACACCTGTGCGGATTAGGCTCCGGTGTCCGGTTGAGTTTCGTTCTCCCAGCGGCCCCGGTGCTCACACTGATAAATGATGCCCACTGCTCTCAACGCATAGCTCAGTGACACACATCTCACAGACATGCTCCTCTGATTTCACAGTGGATGTGGCCTGGATAGACCCACATTCAAAATAGCACCATGAAGTCATGTTGCCGCTCGGAGGAAATAGGACTGTTGTGGTTGAATATGGATTTGTCTCGGCCTCGTGCCTTCATGAGATGAGACGTCTGTAAGCAGCGGTCACTACTAAATGTCTTGGCTATTTTCCCAGCAGTGTGAACGTTGATATGCTGATGTGTTGCATGATAAAACATCCAAGAAGGTTTGATGATGACTAAAAAGACATTGTCATTATTCATCTTCCATTTAGAAAATATAACTTTTTTTTAGTTGCTTTAATAGAAACTGCACATGTTAATGAACATCATTAAGTACAATATTTAAACTTGCTGGATTAACAGCTAACAAAAAGTAACAGCAAAACTACACAATTGACTGATAAAATACACACAAATACACAACTGTAGCAGGTTTTTGCAGTTCACTAAACCTAAATTGATGCTACATCGTTACATCGTCACCATATTTAAACAAAAACACAACGTGCCACCTCACTAAACCCTGTTGGCTGTGTGACAAGTGGGTGAATACTGGTGTGCAAAATTAATTTGGGGGCACAACACTTCAGAAGAGATGAGTTATTGCATATAATAGCCAATACAGGTAAATTGTACCCCGCCTTTTGACCCTATGTCAGCTGCGATTGGCACCAGCAACCCCCACGACCCTCATGTGGAGGATAAAGTGGTAGAAAATGTGCAGTTCACTAAACCCAAATTGATGCAAACATTACAATAAACTTAAATAGCACAGTGCTGTCCTGTCCTTGTTGGCTCATGTGTGCATTGCCATGAGGCCCATGTTGAATCCCTCTTTGTTTTCAGTAGATATTGGAAGATTTGATTGCAAATGTTACCTCACAAACTCCACATTTTCCCCTGGAAACAAATGACTTGAAGTCAACAGGCTGGCTTATATTTTAGCGAAGGTTGTATAAGTGATGCTCGTTGCATGCCTGAGTCTTGAACAGTGGTGATACATCGTTACATCGTCACCATATTTAAACAAAAACACAACGTGCCACCTCACTAAACCCTGTTGGCTGTGTGACAAGTGAGTGAATACTGGTGTGCAAAATTAATTTGGGGGCACAACACTTCAGAAGAGATGAGTTATTGCATATAATAGCCAATACAGGTAAATTGTACCCCGCCTTTTGACCCTATGTCAGCTGCGATTGGCACCAGCAACCCCCACGACCCTCATGTGGAGGATAAAGTGGTAGAAAATGTGAAAGTGAGTGAGTGAGTGAGCACATTTTTTTCCAAACTAAGGGCTGAATCATAATCATTGGTAGAACACTGCTGTGTGAAATGAATTAGATGCAGATGCACTGTACTGTATATGAATTATATTATTTAATGTTAACACTTTGTAGACGGTCCCTGCAGCTTTGCTTGAGAGGCGGCTGCAGTGTCCTTATGACAAGAGTCTTCATTACCATACTGTATATACACACTGCATTGAATGCGTTTGCCTACTGTGATATACTGATGTGGGCTGAAAAGTTCATATGCATTAAATTCAACCTTTTGTGAAACTAACTTTATTGTTTTCCTTCAGATAAATCCATATTTGATAGCTAACTGAGGACTTAAATTAATGTTGTACTAACCCTGCAGGTTTAAATGGCTGCTGTGTGCGACTGTGGCATTGACCTGGTTGGTCATCCTCAATTTTCTCCTGATTTGGCACCATCTGTTTATTTTCTGTTCCCCACATGGAAAAACTACTTGGCTGGGAAGTCAAGTATCGGACTGATGATGAGGTCATATCTGCTGTTGAGGACTTTATGAGCATCAGGATGAGAGCCTGTATATCGACGACATCCAAGCACTGCAACGCTGATGGAAGAAGTGTGGAGACCACAGGGGAGACTATGTTGAAAAACAAACCACTTTTGGTCAAATGTGACTGTTGTATCATGGTCAGCCAAGTGTCAGTGCAGCCACCATCTTGGTAAGGGCAACCCTGCCCTGTAAACCAATATTAGTATGATGTAGAAAATGTGTTTTTTTCCAGAATAAAACAGAACACACTAATGTTGACATTTAACTGATTTGGATTAATTACTTTTATTTAATTATTTAAATTCAAGACATAGTCCTTTCTCTGAGATTTTTTTTTTATTTTAAGCATATAATGAGCATATTTTACATATGTAACTGAGCAATTTCTCACACATCAATTGTACTCTAATAAATAAGAATTTTCTCTTCTCTTTCTATTGTCTTGAATTTCCTTTGGGATCTATCTATCTATCTATCTATCTATCTATCTATCTATCTATCTATCTATCATACATACATACAAAAGTGAATTAGTACATTCTACTTACATAAACACAAAACGGCATCAAGCATTTTACAAACTGTAAAACACTTAACATGGTTTTGACCTTTGTAAATAAACATGGTTTTGACCTTTGTAAATAAAATGTATTTGTATTTGTATTTGTTATAGACCCATTTGTGTGCAGCTTATGAGCAGTGTTTGTAAAGAATCCACAAGTCTTCCTTTATCCTTTTACGCTCTGTATTTCCAACCTCTCCCCCCCCCGGTCTTTAATTAGCTACATTCATGACAATAACTGAAAATATGAAAAGAGCGAACAGGGTCGACACGCAACAACAGACTTGAACCCAGATCGTTGTGGTTACATGGCATGTGTTTTGAACCGCTGAGCCGCCAGGACGGCGCTTTTGATGGTTTCCGTGGTGGAAAGAAACAATGTTTGCTTTAAATGAATTTATGCTGTGGCAACAATAAATAATAAACAACAAGGGTGGATTTTTCAAATGATCCACACAGGACAAGTTAAATAAGGAATGGAGAACAATACAAGATTAAACATTGAACCCGCTTCTATTATTCCCCCAAGAACAAACTCTGTTGACCTATTTACTAAAACAAAAACACTTTTTTAAAAAAAAAAAACATAAGCCTTACAAAACTTTCACTGTGTTTCACTGTTACATGTTGTGTAACAGCACCTGAACCATACAGTGTACACAAAAGGAAATGTAGTCTTATGGTTTAAAAAGTGAAACCCAGGAAGTAGGAAGGAAGTAACAGTTGACCACCGGGGGGCGACTCCACTGGTCACAAAAATAGCTCCTATTAATGGAAGTCAATGGGAAAATGAGATTCTTTCTCAGATTCTCAGATGATTTTTAACGTCATAACATTTTCTGAGGTGTTAATTGTCTTAATCACTAGTTTTAAATCTTTAAAATTATGTTCACATTTAGATGTGCAGTGCAAATGAACTGTGGTTGAATGGTCTATGGGAAAATGAGCCTACTTCCCACTTGATTTATAACACGTCATGTTTCCTTCATTGGTGCATAATGTTGATTTTGCTAATTTGGTTCCTATTCAGAGGAAAATAGAGAGTAAAGTAGGTTAAAGTCTGGCTAGCGCCAGTCAATTTTTGAATCTCCAGGCTTCAGAAACAGGAGTTAGCTACATTCACTTTCACATAATCTATGACCTGAACAGAGGAACAGCCTTGTCTCCATGAATTTCATGAAACATGCTTCATGTCCTTCAATAAATACAAATTGCTTTCCTCCTCTTTGTCAGATGGAAATGCCACCTGACAGTGACGGATGATAATTTAAGCCGAGTCACTTTGTCGTGACAGCCACTGCTGAGCTCCATTCCTGAACTAAAGCCCCAGAGTTACAAAAGGTTACACCTCCTGTACATGCATGGTTCTCAAACTGTGGTACGCACACCACCAGTGGTACGCAAGCTTGTATCAGAAATACTGTTCTACTGGATATAACCAGGGAATGTGATCAGACTGGAAATGAGGAATTTTGACCAGTGGGCATAGAAAATGAAACAAATGACCAAAAAAAATGAAATAATAATTAGAGAGAGTCACCTTATCTCACGCTCCATCTTAATCTAATTTCACTATACTAGTGACTAAAGAATGGGAGGAAGAGGAGGATGATAAGAGAGCAAATGATCTTATTGGGAACCACACAAGAGTAATGACACTGAGGCTACAGCCTCAGTACTTTAAATCAATTATTTTCTCACTAAAAATTAAGGGGGAAAAAAAAGTATATATTAATAGATAATGAAAATAATTCATAATCACAGGCCTAGTCATGTGATCTAGTCTATGAACACAAAGGTATTGTGTGATTTGACTTGATTTATAGTCCATTGTTGCAAAATTTTGTTGTCTTGTGTGACTGTGATGTAGATCTCCTGGGTCAATATACGTCTCACTAAACACACATTTGGTTTTTGCTGAAAACACACACCACTGCCCTGCACTATATACGGACCTGTCATCAAGTCTGACTTTTTAGTGCAGAATTTCAGAGGGTTCCCTGTCGAGAAGAGTACTGCAGCACTTTGTACTGATAGCCAGCTGTCTGGCTGCCTGTTATAGGAAATGCACTACAGACATACCAAGCCCAAAATGCACTTCTAACCTTAACCAGATTTGTTTCAGTTGCAATAGTTTCTTTATTACTTTAAAATGATAAAAATATGCTGCTGTCACATTCTGAAAATGCAACCACTGAAGAAGGAAAGAGCCCACTCCTCAATTTACCCCCCTGAAAACAAGGCTTTAGATAAATTTCACAAAAAATTATCAAGACTGTGCATTTAAAAATAGTTGTTAAGGGTATATATTTTTTACAGAGCCAACACAGTCCAGTCAGCCCGGAACTAGAAATATGAAAATAGGGAACAGAGAGATCTCTGTTGACCAACTCAATGAAAGTGAGTAGGCTTTATTTTAAAGTAAGAATATACAGTATAGGCAGCAACATATAAATGCATATAAATAACAAAATTACAGCAAACAAAACAAAAACCAAAACAATTCACCGCATGACAGTCACACCAAAACTTCAAGAAACACTAAAAACAAGGAAGATTAAAAAAAAAAAAAAAAAAGGAAAAGTCAAAAAGTCACTGTCCCAAATCATGTTTTTCAATTCCACCCCCGCTGTCTCTAGTGGGCTGTGAAGGTACTGCAGTTGGGCTGTACTACCGTACATTATTTTTTTTAGCCATGAAGCTTTAGAAAATGAGATTTTATTCTGAAAATTTCCCCAGCAAAATTTAGGATAATTTAAAAAAGGAAAATTTAAATGCAACAAAACACAGCAATGTGGAATATTCAAAAGGTAATTGCATAGATTACTGTAACATGTTATTGAACATTTTGCAGAATCTGAATGGCTTCTTTTCAATGCTTCAGTTCTTCAGATGTTGACTAAGTTATCAATAAGTTCAAAGTGAATAGCTGTGGATGATACATGTGTGCGTTGTGATCCGCTGCTACTGCGGCACATTCGCACAAACAGGCAGCATGAATCCAGTCCATGACATGATGTCATGAGATTCGTGCGAGGGCAGAGAGCATACATGAAGAATTACACAGCATGAGAGCAGCCCAAGAGTAAATATCCCTTGTGTAATGTCTTAATTTTAATGTTTGCAACGTGAAGAGACACAGAGAAAAGCGTCCTGAGGGTTTCTGGTCCTGCAGAAATCTACTGTTCCAAGGACTGAGCTATAAAACATCTGTTTCAGATGCAGAGCTAGGACTGTGGCAAATCATGGCTCGTTATGATTTGAAATTAAATTTATCGCAGACCATGTTTATTATGTATTCGGAATGTTTACAATACAGGCATAAATAAAACTGGAGTTGTCCTTAATTCTAAAGTAAATGATGACCAAAAGCAGCTCAGCGTATTCTGTTACTTACACTGGTTTGTTCATTTACATATACTCGAAGGAAACTATTTTTGTGAAATCCAACTGAAAATTGGGACTATTTCTGTCCCGCAGCATTGTCCACATTACATCAGCTAATTTCTAAAGTGAGCTACGCTGTCCAAGTTTTTGAAAGATGAGGCATCTACTCTTGGAATAAAAATAAAATAAAGTCAGCTTTTGGTTAAATTTGAAATATCTTGAGGGACAAACTTTCGAAAATATTTCCGAGGATGTGGTCGTCGGTGGTTTGTGTTTGTTTTCCACCAACAAAATACATCTGCTTTTCAATTAACGTGGTCATCATCAATATTTTTGTAATAAATTTTCCATTTAAAAAGACATAGTGAAAACAAAAGCGATAGGCTGATGTTGAATATATTCTGGACCTGTTTTCACTCTCTCTGCTCACAGAGCATCGTGTTCAGCAGCAGCCAGCTGTTTTCAGTCAAATATATTTTATGAAAAACATTCAACAAAACTCACTGTGCACCACCTGCACAGCGCTAAAGAGCAGACTCGGGGAGAGACGGCCCGGTGGAGACCAAAAATAAACATGTTTTGAGTTTTGATGTGAACTGAAGGCTACATAGGTTCTCCAACACACTTGGAAAGAGTGAGTGAGGTGAGGTGAGGAATATTCAGCTGCAACTTCAACAATAACTATGAAGGATTCTGACCCGAATTTAACAGCTTCGTCATTGTGATGGTTAAATGGCGTCCTCTGGGGAGATTGGGAGCCGACTCCACTGCCCCCTACTGTCTGTTAGTGGGAAACTTACAACCTGGAGTCCTCAGAATTAGGAGTCTTCACGAAATCACTGGTATTGTGAGAAAGGTACGGACTACAATATCATGGCATTTATAGTGTTATTGTAGCTGTTCATCATGGCAGAGCCGGTGAAAACGAAGAAGAGAAAACCATAAAAGAGACGAGGGGGGAGCGTAGAGGAATGAGTTTTTACAATCATGTGGATAACTGTATGGAATCAGTGGTTTCATAAAAATATATATACTCCAGGACTGTAGGGGGAGCTCTTTAGAGACAAATGCAAAAAAGTGACCAGACTTGCAAAGTTACAACCAGCCTAGTAGTGAACCTTGATACACCACAATTTCATACCGTAACACTACATTCCTTTGTCCTCTGTATTTGTGAGGTAATTTATTTTTAAAAAAATAATATTACCAGTAATATTTTGGTGTGTTACAGCAGTTGTCATCTGTAATGTTGCATTATAGCTTTCTTCTCTTTTCCTTCCTTTGTTCTTCAGCTCTTTTTGAACCATTTCCCCTTCAAAGCAGTTTGACATAAGATTCGAGAAGCGATGGTTGTTTGTTTTATTCCCAGAAGTATTTTTCTCAATATGTTACAAATCAGATGGTAATAAACAGGTGTTGTGGTAACCCACAGGTCTGCACAGCTTCCTCTCTGGTCCATGTGTGGTGTCACATAGTAACAGTGCATGGGAATAATTCAGATATGAGTCATTCTCTCCTTTTCTTTTGGTCCCAGAATCACTAATTAGAAGTGGAGGAACGAGCCCGAAAACGCTTACGTGCTCCAGTACAGTTCATTTTGTTAACCCGTCGGCTCGAGTTAAACACTAGCGTACAGTTCAGAGGACCAGCTCAGCAGGAGAACTCCCACCACAACTGAGTCGCGCCTTTGAAAGGATTTGAAACAGTTCAGATGACACAGAGGGGGCAGGAAGCACAATGGCAATGCTCTTTAACACTGTAATCCCATTGTCAGCTTCAAGGTTTAATCTTCTGTCACTTGTGTGTGTGTGTGTGTGTGTAAATGTAGGGGGTAAAGACATGTCAGCTGTTCATGGCTGAACCAAAATAATTGTGGTCAATTACAGGTTAGTCTGTCTGAACCTTTGACAGCACCTGTTCCTGTGTAGGACATTTTTTTTGTTCTGTTCTGTGCACCAACAATACTGTGAAAACAGGAAAGAGCAGGGGATGCCAAGAATAGTGCACAGGGAACTGATACGAGTCTGGAAAGTCAGGAAATACTTTATTTTCCTGCAGTGGAGGTCAAAATGGCACCTGCATGATGCAGCATAGTAAGGAGATTAGTAATTTGCAGCTGTAGATTTGCATCACAGAGTGCTTTTATTTTAATTCAACCTTTATGAACACTAGTAAACTCCTTGAGATGGAGTCACTATTCTGAAGAGAGAACGTTATTGTAGGTTGTTCTGTGCTCTTTGGAAAACTTCCCACAGTAATTCTGAGGATTCACTTGCTGTCTTTAGCCTCCTCATGCGATCCCAGACAGACTCACTGATGTTGAGATCAGGTCTCTGTGGGGGACAAACCATCTGTTGTTGGAATCCGTCTTCATCTTGTCTATGAAAATAGGTCTTCACGAGTCTTGTTGGGTATTTGGGATTATCCTCGTGCTGTAAAATGAGGATGATTGTTGTATTACCGTAAGCCCCTAAATGTCAGATCCATAGAACCTGGTGTCTCCTGAAGCCAACCAGGAAACGATGTATTGAACAGCCTCCAGGGGGCGACTCTACTGCTTGTAAAAAGTACTCTGTGGAAAAAAAAAAAAAAACTTCTGTCTCAATTTTCCTGAGGAGGTAATGGTCTCCCTTATTACTGCCAGCTGTTCTTCAACATAACAAATACACTCCTGATTAGAAGAAAATAGATAATAAAGGTTTGCGCATACCAGTGAACATCAGCGTGATTGACAGCTGATATTATCCAAAAGGCACCTGGGTTGCAGGGGAGATCTGCAAACTGCAGTTTGCAAAAGTCAACATGGTGCTGGCCAAATCACAGTTCTGGAGGATTCAAAATGGGATTTCAGATTCTCATGGGTGACGACATGTCTGCCTGTCTCTTGGTCAGATCACAAATCTCCTGGACAACGTACAAATCAAATGTGCTTCTACTGATACAGGTCAGTATTCCCACATCTGTGCAGGTCATGTAGTGATTGAACTGATCAAACAACAAGGACATCATAGGAATCCACTAACTACTTCACCAGCTGTGTATTCTGACATGGTAACATTGCTGTAGCTGTATTTTCCTTCACTTTAATAAGACAAGAAGAAATGGCTGAATCCACCTGTATCTTATTCTGCTGTTATCCAAGGCCAGAAACTCTGTTGTGGCGACTTTCACACAACACTTACTGACGTATGGGTCACAAGGGAGGAGTCGGGCTCAAGTATGCGTCTCGTAGAGACAGATGTACCGAGAGTGTGTCTCAAACCACTGTGGATTTCAGTCTGTCTTGGTCTTGAAAGCTTGTTGGAAGTGCCTAAGAAACTCATACCTGCTTAAAGATGCATGGACTGACAAAGTATAAATAGTCATTTGGGTTTTCAATTTGGTTTTTAAATAAACAGGAGTAAAATGTAAGTGATTTAATCGGATTTTTAAAATATGACCATGACTGTGGACCATTCCAAGTTTTCATGCACTGTGTTGCAGTACACTAATGTGTCATGAGAGATCAAAATGATCAAAATCCATTCAAATTGGTCCAGAAAATCATCAACAACTGAACATATAGTTGCAGGACTGGTGGTAGGCCAGTGGATGGCAGTTGCAGAGTAGCCTAATCTGACCGCATTGGTTTTCAGATTTTGAGAGAATTAGAGATGGAGATAGACCATTTAAATGAGTGAAAAGGCTAAATACAGACCCAAGTCTCACTTTCATGGCTCTGTTTTAGGAGGGTTACTTCACAGTGGAGGTAGTTGTTGCTAGAATTGCAATATTATCCCTTACGGGTCCAATTTGTATGTATGTGCTTCATAAAAGAAGTAATGAGGTGCCTTCTCCATCTGAACTGCGCTAACATTTTTCAGGTCAGGTGCTGAGAAGAGAGAGTGTTATTTTCTCACAGATTTACAATACGATATGATTTACAATATGCTGAAAGGCAATTATTTTACTAATGATACAATATAAGTTGCATACCCCAGCTTTAAAAGGTCCAGTGTGTCACAATAAATGTGGGATAATGTGTTCAAATTAAATTTGCTGCTTCTAAACATGTTTGTTCAAGTGTATAATCACTTTAAAATATTTAGTTTTTCGTATGTACCTTAAGCAAGGGCCTCGCTTTACAGAGGCCGCCATCTTGTGTTGCTGTGTTTCTGCAACAGTCTGGACAAACACCAGCATGTGGTTTGTGTTTTAAAAAGTGAAAAAACCCAGGGATTATTATCACTAACTCAGCTCTTTTGTTTCCAAGTTTTTTTAATATGTCGGTTTATTTGCTAAAACTCCCTTTTGCATTTCTAAATAATTAAACTGACCAATGATGCCAAAACACCAGCAACTGGAAAATGTTAACAACAACAATGAAGATAAAAACTATTAAAAGAAACCCCTTAATTTCAGAAACTGTGTTTAAACTTAAATAAATGCTATTGTGTCGGGGGCCAAATAGCTAAAATAGCAGTGATTGGACGAGACTAGGAAAGTCAACTTGCCATGATCAACGTCGAACAAATGAGAGATGGGCGAAGGGAGGGGGAGCGTGTTTTTGTCTTGAAACGAACAGGTGGAAACATTAACTGCAGTTGGCAGGTCGTGGTAACAAGCTGGAGGCTGTTTGGAAGCGTTCTGGGATGTGTGTGTCTGCACTGTGGCTAATTAATCACAGAACACTGACACAGTTAAAACGAGGCAAATGACTGTGCTCCTCCAAGAACACAGGAAAAAAAAAAAAAAAAAAAATGGGTGCACGCTCTGTAATTGATTCCTCATTTTCACAGACTTCAAAAAGCAGCCAGGAGTTTTAAATCAGAATGCATTTTTGGATGATTCCAAATTTATCAGCCAAATTAGGAAATGTTTGGGAGAGGCACAAATTCTCCTGTTGACTTTTTTGGAAGGGAATAAAATGACCTTATGCAAATAATGTCCATAAAAACAACAGATAAAACACTTCTTGGGGTGAGAGGGTCTTTCAAATCTTCTAAACAAACTTGAAAAGTAGTAAAGTCAGAGAGTTTAAGGACTTAAGGAGAGGATGCTCTCAGGCACAAAATGAATTCCCACTGTGTGACATAGTTTACTGAAGTTTAAATGTCCGCTGTGGCTCACATCTGACTTCCATTCAAACTATTTAGCCAACTGTGATTCAAGGCTAAACGCAGGTTGTTGTACAGAGAAAGTGGGTTCGATGTCAAGTGAGTGTATGAAGCACGTGTCACGAGTATTAGGGTTATTATGTAGAGCGCAGATAGCTAGTTAGCACTATTGCCTCACAGCCGGAAGGTTCCTGGTTGATATCCCATTTTAAACTCTGCGAAAGCCACTGTAGTGACATCAAGTCATTGGCTGGAAATATTACTGCCGATGCAAACCAGTTGAATTATTTCCCTAAACCTTGCTATTGTTGTCCTTCTCTCCCTTCATCACCTCATGAACATGTTTCTTGTGGGAATGGAGCATTTATTCACTGACAAACAGCCAAACTTCCAGAGCAGAGAGACTTCCCGAGAGATAAAGTGTTGTAGGATACTGGAAGCATTTCTCCTCGATTTACTGTCGGAGCCTGAGAAAGCAGAACACTTGTCACTGAGCTAATGCTCTAGATCAGTGATAGCTGTCAGAATATAGAATTACTCAACAATTTTGACAAAAGGATTCCACTTACAGCAGCTTTAAATGGATATTTCACATTTGCCTCATATAAGTGTAATTATATGAGGCAGCACTGATTTCACCAGCAAACCAGCCTGAGACTATTAGCCACTTATCAAAAATTAGGCCCGCCTAATAAATCTGCACCTGCTTCAATGTCTTAAGAATATGTTATCTCACCAGACAGACTTTCCTGACTGGGAACTGAAGTGTTGCTTTGTTAATCTTCCCTCTTTATCGAGAAAACCAGTGATTTCACATCACAGCACACAAGAGTTGTTGATCCACTGCTGCTTCCATCGGAAAGGTCAAATGTGTGACCCAAACTTGCCAAACAAGACAGCAGCAGCAGCAGCTCCCGTGTCCTTGGAAGCCTTAAGTCAAGTAAAATCTGTTTTTCTATGCCCTTGCTCACACACAGTCCGTGATCGTCTGTCTTTAAGGCCAGAGACACCGGACACCTGAAAGTTTGAACTCGCATCGGCTCCACTCTTGTTTAGACTCTCACACAGTCAGTTGGTTTCCTCCCAAACCCCACAATAACCAACAACAGACTCCATTAAGTGTTTCTCGTGTTTCCACACATTCGCCCACAAACATCTACACTCGCGCTGGAATGTATGTTTTAATCCAAAACAGAGTCAAACAAAGGTTTCTCTCTGATAAAACTGACATATTCATAATGAGAGGAGCGATGGCAGCATTAAGGAAGTGAGCCTGTTGACTGACAGGTCAGAGGTTTGTGGGCAAGGAAACCACACGAGATACACCCGACCGTCTTAATAATGATGAATGAGCTGCTCGCGCTACCACAAAAAAAAAAAAAAAAAAAAAAAAAGCTGGGAGACAAAAATCACAATTTTCAGCTGCTGGTCTAATAATAATTAAAATATAACAAGGCATCAAGAAGTTCACACAATGAGCAGGCACTAGACAACAGTGGAGAGAAACTACTCAAATCACCAAACAAACAATACAAGTATGTTAAAATAGAGAACAAGAGAAGGAGGGAACATGAACCAAAAGCAAAGAACAAAACAGTACAGCAATAAAAGAAGCAACCAAGAACAGACTGAGCCTCCACAATAAAACCAAAACAGTAAAAATGGTACAAGGAAAAATGGGGTCACAGAAAAGAGTTGGGAGGAAAAACAAGGAAGGGAGAGAAGCATAAGTGTATGAGATAGGGGGGAGAGAATAATAAAATAGAAAAGTAAATTATAGTCCATTACTGCACATTGAGGCCAAGGTAAATGGTTTGTACTTTCTGAGCACCGAGAGCAGCTGGTCAGCTGACCTCAGGGCTCTGTCAGGTACGCAGACATTTAAAAAACAAGTAGTACCAGCAGCCCTGCAACCCTCATGTGGAGGATAAAGTGGTAGACGATGAATGAATGAATAAACCAACAGAAACGTTAGCTGCTCATTTCACTAACATCTATGTGTTTAGCTCAAAGTGAGGTCTTGCACAATGTTGTTCTCCTATTAAGATTTTTTTTATACAGACAAAGTGCACCCAACAGTCAGACTCACATCACCATAGCAACATTAGCAACTCTTGCTAATGTAATCAGCCATGACAGACTCTTGCTTCTGATAGTCACCTATTACCAAGTGTCAGACCTGCCTACCATCAAGCAGTGACGTTGGGTCCAGCATAAATGAGAGCACACAGCGATGTATTTGCATGGTCATACATGCAAAGTCAGACATGGTAATGGGTAAATACCTCAACCTTAAATGGCAATAGACCAACTAACAGTTAATCATTTACATCCCTAATCGTCACACAGTTGCTACACATTAACTGTGTATCCATCATCTCATCTGATCCTGCCAAATAACAGATTTAGGTCAGAATGTCACGCCTGCAACAAAAAAACACAGCAGTTTCACCACATCTAAGAATAGCCCAGCTTGACATCACTTCCACATCCAACATAAAAAGATTGCTGAGGTGCGTTTACGATCATATCTCACCCGCTTTTCCTCTACGTTTTTTATTTTTTGCTTTGGCCATCATGAACCAATCTAAACCAAGCTGGGGAATGTTCTCTGGAATGACAATTAAACGAACAAAGACCAACCTGTGCAATGAACCGAAACAAATGGGAAGAGCAGGTTCGTGCCAAAACCTATAACTTTGCAGCAAAACATTGTATTGTACACACACATAAAAAAGAGAGACGTCATCACACAACATCCTGAAAGTGTGTTTAACTCCAATGCGCATGATGTTGTAGAGATTGGCAGAGATGCGTGCACTACTGTGGCCCTGCCCTCAGGTCACTCCGCCACATGACAACCCAACGTAATAATCATTATACCTTAATTAAATAATACAAATGGGATTAGGATGATGGTCTTCGTGCTTCTTTTGATCAGTGCAATCAAAATCAACTTTGGAGAGGTCCCCGCTGGGTTGGATCTAGAAGCTTCCGCATGGCTTCACCTCTGCTGTCGAGGGATTCCCGGATCCCCCCACACAACGCGTTATGACTTCATATTTCTAAAACTGTTTAGTAGTTTTTTGCACTGATTTAAAAGAGTTGAGGTGAGGTTTTTTTTCCCCCCACACACTAAATTAGATGTGAGTTTATTTAACAGCTTGAATCTCAGATGTTTAAGAACAACAACATGTTATTCCTCCCTCCGTCTCCCGCGGTGCATCTGGGTGTGCGTTCGCCCCGGACATCTGAGCTAATTAGTGCTTTCTTCCGGGGTGGGGGGGGGCTTGGGTCCTCGATCTATAGCTCAATTCACAAATTTCACCTCTGGGGCTGTCGTGTGTGTGAGAACCGGCACTTTGGACTTGGTTTGAGGCAAGTTCAAAGTTATTGAGAGAAGACGGTGCTTTGTGTTCCCTTTCATTGCACTGAGGAGACTGAGTAGAGTGAAAAGCATCACCATGACAAGCTCAGTCATCTGTGAAAATAAGTGCTGCATGTAGCGATGTGTTATGATGCTGCCGTAAACGAGAAACAGTGAAGGAGGATGATCGGAATTTATTCATTTGAAGTCTTTTTTCTTTTTAATTGAGATGTTCATGCAGCCAACACTTATTTAAATTAGCAGTTAACCTGCTGAATGTGTTAAGGATCAAAGCTGGCATAGCAGATGAAATGGTACACCTGCGAAAGTTTTTTACTTATTGTTTCAGCAAAACAGACCAAAACTATGGTGGCCCTGAAGTGCCAATTACAACAATTGCATGTTATCGATGAAACTACTAACTGATCCATCAAAAAAAAATCAATAAATAAAGCAATAATTAAAATAATAAGTTAATAACTTAGGATCTTTTGTCTGATTAAATGTTTGCTTACAGTTCCACAGATCTAATTGTTTAAACATGATTTATAGTGGTGAAAATGTGGGTGAGTTTGAGGGTGTAAATGTGCCACCTTAATGGATGTTGCACTGCAGGATATTCAGATTAACACCTCAGTCTTTAGTAGACATTGCTCAACTCGTGCTACTCGTATGAGTACTATTTTGGACAACCATGAGAATTCAGAACAGATTTCGAGTCGAAATATAGACTCTGGCATTTTCTCATTTCAGTTTTATGACAAACCTTTGGCAAAAAATGAAACACAGAAACACTACAAAGAACTTGGACACACAGGGAAAACGCTGTGAGCTCAATCGAATTTTATACAAGCCCCATGCACTCCTGGTTATAGTGAGTGACATGTGATGCTTCAAATTCAGCCTGGGCACCTTGAAAGCTGATTAAACTCACGGTTTACAGTTGAGTGAAGAGCCGTGTCTCCAGAAACTGAGCGGCATGTGGTGCAGTGCTAATTACATTATTAAGTCTTTAGTTGAGTGTCCATCTTCTGTGCGAGCTGTTGTGAGACAAATTTATGGCTCCAATTAGATCCACAGCCTATTACAGCCCAAGACGTATGGAGATAATTTAGCATGGTGAACAGGAAGCCAACCAGGATCTTCTCAGCAAGTGTATTTATCCATATGGAGCTGTTTAAGGCTGAAATGTGTTCCGTACCTAGCGTGGCGCTCAAAGGGTTATGAATTAGCCTGTGACAGGCAAACAGGTGCACACGGTCAGAAATATCCACCGGCTAAGCCAGTGTTTACCCTGAGCGAGACACAGCAGGCGTAATGATTATCATTCCACAGCCATGCCAAGATTTTTTGCACCGGAACAGTGACATTACCAATCACAATGTCACGCTTGCTGTTGGTATCCAATCAGCACGTATGAAGAGTATCAACATGTGTTGATCCCACACTTTTAAAGGGGGAGAAAAAAAGAGGATAAGTAGGGCTGCTATAAATCATGGATTAAAATCTGAACTTTCATCTTCAATTCTCTTCCCCTTTAAGTATAAAATGCATTACTGCTTTCATTTCTCTCTTTTTTAATAATTTGATTATTTCTGATATTTATAGGTTTGGAAATTTAGGTCAAACATGTCTCATTATTGGAAACTTCTACTGCCATGATGAGAATCTGAAAAACCTCCAATACTCAATATGTGGTTCAAGGACATTTGAAGAGATAAATTATTAGTTTATTCAGCTTGGATTCTTCAAGCAGCTTATGTATTGTTAAGTTTACAAAGTGTGATGCGATACATAGGAGAATGCCGCATGAAATTCCTCGGTCAACATGACGACAGTCACATCATTAAGTAGCTCTCACTGTTTTTCTATGTGAAAATCCAACCAATGATCAAATGTACAGTAATGTGTGATGATGAACCCACATTGAAATTTCACAGTGTATAAAACACAACGGGCCACTCCTTGTGGCTCAGACGTCTCATCTGCAAACTAAGCGGGAATTGAATCACTGTTGCAGCCCAATGTGAACCAACCACTGCAGAGAATATGAAGAACATAAAAAGATGTGGAAGTCAACTGACCACAAAAAGCTGGGAGTACCATGAAATCACACTTTGCAGACTTTCTCTCTCTCAAGATTTTTTGAGGCATTTTTATGTCTTTATTTGATGGGACAGAACAGGAATAGAGGAGAAAGAGAGAAGAATTAGACATGCAGTAAATGGCAGCCAGTGTGAGTCAAACCTGCTGCTGCTTCAGAGGACAGTAGCCTCAACACACAAGGCACCAGCTCACAGTGACAAAAAACACGAGTGGCTGATGACACTAACCACAAAATGCATCTTTCCCTAGAACCACTGTTGAGTAAGATTACAATAGGTGAGCACAGTACTGTATATTTGTGTTGTTTATGGGGCTTTTGTACTGGTGTTACTGGTCAAACATTGAGATTACTCATGTCTACTTAGATAAATGAAATAATATTTATGGTCAAAAACCTCATAGTCAGAGAAGCCACTTTATTGCTGCTCTCTGCCAGCCTCTGAACAGGCACTGTGTTTTTGAGCTAATGCCCGCCCCCCCAGGACACTGAGTCTCTTGTGATTGGCCAGCTGCCTGCTCCATGGTGCTTCTTCTTCTTCTTCTTCTTCTGGTTGAAAGTTTAGGTCCATGACTGCCCCACCTTTCGCTCCATGTGCACTGGGTTTGGCTCCAGCCTCCTGAGATCCTCATGTGGAGGATAAAGCAGTAGAAACACCTTTGACTTTTCTTCAACTGTGACATCAAAATGGCTGCTGTACAAAAAAGGTCCCATTGACCTACAGCACGACCAAACACTGGCACCTGACCGATTATCACAACCAATGTAAAGATGTTGTAAGAGTACGGGCTAAACTCCAACTGGAGAGACCACACAAAACGAGCGATGGTGTCCAAAGTGATGTGTATCATAGTCATAGTTTGTGTGACAAACTTTTCCTCTATTTTTAACCATTGTGTCAGCTTAAGGTTGCTGCTTTTGCATTTGCAGTGTACTCTGTGCTCTTACTGGTCAATGTAATTGATGTTTTGTAACCTACAGAAAAGGCAGAAAAAAATACAACATCTCAGATGTAGCCTTGATTGCTGTTAACAGACTTTGATACACCTTTTATACAAAGTCCTTCAAAGTTTGCTTCTCTGGCCTGCTGTAAAGGCTTCAGTCACTATATTTCAACATTGACTAATGGCATTTCACCTGCTGCTAACAGAATGTGCATGAATGCCACTTGATTCTGATCTGGTGCTTTTTTTCCTGGAAATTCACCTTTTCCTGTCAAAACAGTGTTTGCATGATGACTGCTGACTTTCCATTCTTACACTGCCCCTACATTGCCTCAGTTACCAATAGCATCTTGAGCACACCGACATCAGCTGAGCTGCCACTTTGGCAGAATGACCCACAAACCCAGAGCTGCCCTTGGCTCAATACTCAGCTACTGATGAGATTTACAACAGCAGGAAGTTGGCCTCCCCTGTTAGTTTCCAGGAGAGATCACAAATCTTCAAAGAGTAGATAACATGCCTCTGAGATACAGTCTGAAGGGAAGCCCACTTTCTTGTCAGAACGATGTTAACATTGATGTCAGAAGCAAACCATTTGTTTTTGTGAACTGCCGAGTCCTTCATTTGAAAACAGGATCTGTCAAGCAAAACTATCAGACGTGACTGATATCATGTTTGTGTGTATACAGCATCAGAGCGGGGCTGCTGTAGGTGCATTTTATTTTGAGTAGTAGAATTTACTTCTGAAACATTTGAGGGATCTCTGTGTTTTGACTCGTAATCCAACCTGTTTGCAGTCGTCTTGCTTTACTAGGTCAATGTTGCTGTTGCCTCCATATTTCTTATCAACCAAATCACTTCCTGTGCACAGCACTGGAATGTTGACAGGCAACATGAGATCTGGCCACTGTAATAGTGAGAAATACAGAATTGTGTGGAGTGTACTTGTCATTCAAATCACTGACAGTAGTACTCATTTATACTTAAGAAGGTACAGGCTTTAGTTTGTAGGTAATACGCTCCAAAAATACAATACAGTCAGAAAATAAAAAAAGTGACTTGAGGGGAAAACATCTGGGACATGAAGTGAAGACAGAGAAACTATAATAGAAAATTGCTAACAGTGTTATGTCATCTGGTATCATCTAATAGGAGCCTGGTTGCAGGTGAGATCCGAACTTCCAGTTTCAAAAACTGTAATTTACACCTGTATCTACTAGTGTGCTGTATTTTATCATAGCCCCCAGTGGCTAACTGCTAATTCTCTCCTATTTCCTAGGCTTCCCTTTTAAAAATCAGAAGACTAAATCCATTGACATGTACAGTCCACTGGTTGTGAAACATTACCAAGGAAGCTAGGAAACTGAAAAAAGACAGGAAGTAAATCAAGAGCAGACACGTGAAGGAAGAGATTGCAAAGTAAAACAAGATACAAGGAAATTAACGAATAAAAATGGGAACAAACAACTCACAGTACAGCGCAACCAAAAACTGATGATGTCTTTAAAAGTGTCATATGAAAAGCCAAATTCGCCAAAATCAGTCCAACTGAGTTTTGTTTAATTATTCAGCATGAGTGTCAGAGTCAAGGCAATGCTATGAGTAGGAAGACATTGGCATGCCTACGACTGTTGACTTTTGACCTTATCTTTCATCATAAATCTTAATTCACTCCTGCATGGCTGGAGTAACTGTTTATTATAAGACTCTGATCAGGTCCGGCATCACTTCCTCGTGTGAAGTGAAAGAAAGGATTCATCTACAATCCGCAGTTGCTTGGTTGTCAAGTTTGACAAAGTATCCTTCTACTAAAGAGGAATGTGAAAAAATGTGGACTCACAACTGTTTTGTGAAAGTTTTCTGGCACGCTGCGACAATTTGGCACCAAAAATGAACTATTTAACTTCAGAGGAGAAAAGTGAATTATAAAAAACGCGTGAAATTGAGGAAGTTACAATGATTTATTGTGGCAAAAACAGTGCAGAGGAATGTGAAACCGATACCCAGATCAGTGTCAGAAAAAAAAAAAAAAAAAAGTAAGTGCAAGTTTGAAACCAGAGATTGTGCTGTAAACAAATCTATTATCTCTGCAGTCTGTTTCACACAGGCCAGAAGGTTAATCCATGTGATGGAGTTTTAAAGACTGCTGTCTAAACATTGGACTCTTAAAACAGATTTGCTTTTTATGTTCAGATATCTCTGCCCACATAATTCCAGTGTCCCAGAATCTAAAAATAAACGTTAAAAGGACTAGCTTCCATATGATTTATTTTGGCCTCTTACAGTTAAATTCTGTGGAATTACAAAACATTTTTATGGCATAACTTTGAGGAAAGCTTCTGTATCTCTACCTGAATCTCAACCTGATGACTGAACATTTTTGCAGAGATGTTCAGGGAGATCTCCTCCCCCTCTCCTGCCGAGCCTCCCACCTGCTCTTCTCACTAAGGCTACCCTTGACATTCGGGGGAGGTTGTGAAATTTTCGTGGACTCCTGGGAAAGAGCCACACGGCCCTGGACAGGAGGAAGGGCTCCTCCAAGGTGAAGGTTGTAATACGTTTTCCAGAAGTGATGAACTTCAAACTCTAAAACAGAGACACTGGAAGTAGGAGCTACTGCAAGGTGAATACAGTCACCGCCACTTTATTAGGTACACCTGTTCAACTGATTCGTAACACCAAGCTGCCAATCACATGTCATTTAGTCATGAAGGCATGGTGATGTCAAGATGACCCGCTGAAGATCAAAGTGAGCATCAAAATGAGAAACAAAGGGTGATTTAAGTGGACTGGAAAGTGGTGTGGTTGTTTGCTTGAGCATTTTAACACACACACACACACACACACACACACACACACACACACACACACACACACACACACCTCAGCAGTTGCCAATTGTTTGCCCAGACTGGTTAGAGGTGATAGAAAGCCAACAGTAACTCAAAAACCAACCAACTACTACCAAGGTATGAAGAAGATCACCTCTGAATACACATCATGTCAAACCCTTACTTTATTAGATGTCCCCTGTACCTAATAAAGTGGCCTGTAAGGCTATGAGAAACTACAATGCCATCCCCCACTTTGATTTATCCATTCTGGTTTAATATGGTGGTACTACATGAAAGAGGGCTCGTTCCTAATAAAAACAGTCCTTCATTTTTAGCTGATTATCAGTATTTGATTACATTTCCGTCAGTTTTCCCTAATATAACATACTCGGCACTTAAACATTATGCTCCTTGTATTTCTTCACTCTGAGTTAACTGGACATCAACGCATGCAATTTCAGCATAAGCATGGTGATTTGTGACAAATTACTCCAGATTTACGCTGGTGCAGCTCTTCCAAGAAGACATCAATAAGTACAACCACTCATACTGTTTGATGGAGCACACATGAGATTTTATTTCTTGGGATTTGATTTTAATAGCATTTCTTTTTTGTTGCCAGTTTTTAAAGCCAACATTGTCACGAGAAGCTGTTAACACACCTAAAAAGCAAAAGAAATCATTAGTTTGGTATTAATAGCATTTCCACCCTTCAAAGACTAAACTACAGAAATCAATAAATCACAAAGTTTCATTTGAAAATCTAAAGCAGAGAAGTGGCTGCAGTGATGAGCTTTTGGCAGCTTCAGTCTCAAAATATCACCATCAGTATCAACTTTCAAAGGCTGTTGGTTGAAAGACTATTGAGTCTGGCCTGAATTTACAACTTTCCTGGTACTACTGTTTAATTCCATTATCATATTTGGAAAAAGAGTAGAGAATCACATTAATCCTATATTGGCTGGTGGCAGAAAGGCCTTGCTGACTGTGTGTTGCCACTATTTCAGCTTCCATTAATAGTGTGGCAGCACTTCCTGCTATTGTGTGCCAGGAAAACCCAGGCCCTGTTGGCTGATCTCTGGTGTCCTGCCTCTCTTATCCAGCCTGAAACTCTGGGCAGATGTAAAAGAAAAACAGCAAACATTAGTGGAGTGCCTCTCACCACAAACCCGATCTAAGAAGAGGGCTCTTGCTTGGACACGGCTGACAAAGTGCTTTCTCAAGACGATAAAAACTGATGTTGAAGAACTCAAAATCAAACTATCGGCTAAAAGGTCTACAACCAGGAAAAGGTTCTGGATACCCACAGTCACTCGAGAGTACAGCTGGGAATGGAAGGTTTTCCAAATGGGAAAACAGCCCAGTTTTGGATATCAAAAATAGGCAGTGCTGTCAGATACACTACAGAGGAAACATTTCATTGCCTCACCTCATCAATGAGTATAGATTTCTTCTCCAGCCTTTTCAGATTCAATTGTGTCTCATCCCTCTGAATGAATAGCAGCACAGGCTCAGATGCCAACGTGCTGCAGTGTGGAAAAACATCAGGAGGCTGTGAATCATCTCAGCCAAAGTGTCCTCAATTACCTGACCACATATCTGTGGATCACAGCTGAGGTCGACCTCTAACCGTTTGTCGTTTTAACATCTCCCTTCGACCACTCAGTTTGAAAACGTGCTCTTGGAGGATTTTTTTTAATTGCAGTCTCAGACAGCTGATACTGACGGCAGAGCGATGAGGCACTGCGGCTGAGGTGACCCTGGACAGAGACATGGCAATTAATATAAGAGGTTTGAATGGTATAACTGAAATTCAGTGTCAGCTCAATGATTTATTAATATGTTAAAAACAAAAACATACTGTAAAGAAATTAATAATTTTACTGATTAGCAAGTGCCAAAATGCTCTCCCTCATCTTTTCTTCACAACTGTGAAGAATTGAGTGGTTTCTCAATTTTATGTGATCATGATTTTTTTTATTTATTTTTTTAACCATTTGAACAATTAAAACCATATATTACCATAAAACAAAATAATTCAGAACACATAAATACACTGATTCTTTCTGGTATGTGAAGCCTATCGTAATTCCAACAGACCCAGGTAAACATGCTATCACCATTAGCCGTGAATGTTTCTAACAAATCTTTTTCAAGTTTTTAAAAACTTGAGACTGCGCTAAGTATTTTATTTATTTCATTAATCAGATCAACTGAAATGACTGAAGTAAAAGATGCAAAATAGTCATCTCTATGATGGCGTTGCTGGCAGTGGGAAAGGTGTTAAATGCCTTTATTACTAAAATCATGGGTAAACCCATGAATATTATTGTGACAGTGGCTTTTCATGAAAAGTAATACATTTCCTCATCCTTGTTAACATAGTAGCACACACAGATTTGTGTCCACTGTGTGTTACATTAGGACTAATATGCAGAACAAACTGGTAACAGCAGCTGATGATATCAGCACCAATTCAGACATGCAGTAATTCTCAAACTGGAGTCTTCAGTTATTGTTACCTCATGCTGATAAAGCATCAACCAGCAATGAAGTGATCTGAGGGGACCTTTACTGATTGTTCCCATGGTTTCTTGGTTTAGTGACTGATTGAGAATGTGCACGGCTGCCATATTTTCATGACTGTCTTCCTTGATTTTCCAATGAAATTACTTTTTATCTGCTATTATTTCTGCCTTGTAAAGACATTCAACATTACCATGGGTTGGCTTGATGGAAAATTTGAATTAAATGGAGTCAGACATCGTCTGGGTTTAAGAAGCATGTTGAGCAAAACACTTTTTGGATTATGAGAGATTACGGCTAAGAAACGGTTCATACAGCCCTTTGGTTCTGCAGAGACTGAAGCCGTCACGTTGACAGCGGCATCTCCTGTCTCCAACTTTGATTATGTGAATATCTTCATGTCTCTGATGAATTATTTTGTTTTTGCCAGCAAAAGTAGCTTTCCATACTTATAGCCAGAGAGGACTTTTGGAGGACCAGTAAACCTATCATGTTGCATTAAACCTGCCCTTACTCAAGATAATGGCATGAAGCACTGGAATTTACTGCTATCTGTTAACCTCACAGCCACCTCCATTTGGCTTGATAGTAAAAAATAAAAATAAAAACGTAGACCATCTTGACTGTTGCACAAATAAAACACAAAATGCAGAAAGTCTTTTGAACTGTCTTAAAAATACTTCAATAGAACCCAACTTTAATTCATTAATAGATCCCATAATTGTTTCTCTATAGACTGTATGACTTTGTCTCATTCAAAGTGGTCCACACCTTGCTGCCAAATCTCAGTGAGTTTTTCCCCTTTCTGCCTCTTCACTGATCCTCGCCATCCCCAAAGACAGTTTTTAAGCATCAGCATGCATTTTATATCTCAATGAGCTGAAATCAAATGAGAGGAAGATGCAGAGTCCAAAGAAAGCAGATTGTGAGGAGAGAATATGAACCAGGTGCGGAGTTTGGAGGGTCTTCACAAGACTCTCACCACTGAATTTAATTGCCTGGAAATATTCAGGCAAAGCCTTCTTAGGTGACCTGCTGAACTCACATGCTGCCTCTTACTCTCTATTCTCAGAGCACTTAAGAGTCTATTTGACATACATTTTGTGCAGCATAAGATATAATGTTACCACTGCTACAGCCGCATACTTGTTCAGATAATTTAGAATCGATCACGGAGCACATATGTGTAGCTGCTGTAAAAGAAACAATGTTCTGTGTCTTGCCTTTAGATGTTAATGACTGCCTATCATAAGAGCTAGAAATGTTCTTGAGCTTTGCACATATGTACAATGCATTTGCAGTATTTTGCCAAGTATACATTAGTATGCAATGTTCATGCAGGACTGTCTCCAAGCTTTCTTGCGTTTTGATTTATTGGCATCATTGTGGCACACCTGCCACTGCTGAGATTATTAAAAATCACACCTGTAAATGAACTCTCCCCCCACTTGTTTCCAGCTTTTGCAGTTTTGGAAATGTTTTTGAATGGATCATAAGTTGGGCCAGGTTGCTATTTGGGGAAACTTCTTGCCAGTAAAGAAGCCAAAGTTCCATTAAATAAAAGTGAAGGAACTGTCAAATATTTTTCCATTACCAGGGAAAATACAAGCAACATGAGAGCAAAGAGTGTTTTCATCATGACATTGTGTTGACCCCATAGGGGATTCTGGATAAATTCAGCAGAAAAAAAACCAAGATAAATCGTGCTTGGTTTAAGAGATAAAATCCAGTTTTATGTACTGGTCCAAAAAGTGGTCTCAGACTTTTGGAGCTCACTATCGTTATTGTCACTGTGCCATTTAAAGTAATATATGCTGACTGTACAACAGTATTGAGCCGGGGTAGGAAAATTGAGCTGTAATAATTGGAAGCATCTGCCTTGATTGTGTTGAATCTGATTTTCTCTATAGCATTAAAAAACAATTTGTATTCAGATAAATTATAATAGAGAAAATGATCCAGGCTGAGAAATACATATATCATATGACAAAAAAAAAACAAAAAAAAACCCAAAACAAATACCATTAAAACAGACTACAAAAGATGCATAAATATCTAAAGACAGTTTTAAGAGTTAAATGGATCTGATGACATAAATAAATAAAACTAAACCATTAAAACCTGAACTGAAGGAAAAAACAAAAGAAGGGTAAAAGTTCATAGTTTTTATCTCAACTGGAACCAAGCACCCCATCAAAATCAAGTCTGTTTGAATGTTGATGAAACTGGAGGATGAACTTGAGCTGTCTGGCTGTGTTTCTTTCTCACCTACTAAGATAATCGAAATACAAGACGCTGGACATCAGGTTTGCCAGAAAACATCTCAGAGCTCATCAAAAACTTCACCTGGTAAACTTGGATTCGCTCTGAACACTGTATCATGTTTCCTGATTTTGTTTATTTTTTATCTACATTACCGTGATGACTTTCAAACTGTGGACGTATCCTTTGATTGCTCCGAAGTACAACTTTTTGATTTATGGTTTGGTGGGCTTCAGCGGATGAAACCTATCCAGTTGCCGGACTTATGGGAGACTGATGCCTTCTTTCAAACTGTAAAACCCTGCATTATAGAGTAAAAAGGAGGAGGGGGAGTCAATTGGGGAACATTTTTATTCTGGATGCCATTTTATAGATCTTTCCAAAAGCCTCCCCACTCCCAGGCTTTAGAGGAGTGAGCTTTCCCAGCTGGAGATATAAAGGGCTCAATGCAGCGGGGCCTGCGGTAATTGAGCTAAAGCTGTTGTGGCAAACTGTGTGGGCCTGGAGTCAACACTCGGCAGAGGTGAGCGCATCAGCGGAAAACCTGGGTGGTAAACTAAGAGGGAAGAGGAGTACTTGTTTAGCATGAATTCCATTAGTTATTGACTCTTCCCTTTCTCAAAGTATCACATGCAGGGTAGCATTATCATCCCATGCATAAATAAGAGACTGAAAGCAAACCCTGAAGAGGCATCTGCTTACATTGGCAGTGACTACGAGACAGAGCGGAGAGGTTCAGTGGTGGGTCAGCCGTGATAGGAGCTTTTCAAAAAAGCAGGCTGAACTTCAGCATTTGCGCAGCGTGAAAAGTTATTTTTTCCCCCCCTCTTGCATGCATGATTCCGATGACTTTCGGCCATCTTTTTCCATCACACACTATGATGAAGATGTATAGACTGTGATGTAATCACTGTGCTGGGATTAAAGTACAACCATACCAAACATAACCATTGAAACTTGCAATCGCCGTGATTGTTATCTTGCACTGCCAATGTTTGTACAGCAGCCTTGTTCGACAAACTTTAGAGCGCACTTTTTCATAGTTCCCTGAAGAGAGGAAAAGTCATCTGTTTGTTGGAATCTGTAATATCACCATTAGATGTCACTTAAAGAGACAAAGCATGACGTGTTTTTGGGCATGCACACACTGTGGGTGACAGCCAGTACTATCCAGTACTATCAGTGCACGGCTGCAGGTGTAGATGGACATGTAGTAAATGAGCTTCTCACTCAGGTCTACCATATGTCCGCATTCCAAACCAAAGATGGTTAACTCCTATTTTCAAAAAAACAACACAGCAATGGCCAAAAATATTAAACTCAAGCATTCAAAACCAAGGTATAATCACTACCAAAAGACCTCAGATTTCCAGAGCACAGATGCCTTTATGTTTGAAATCTTTTCTGCTTGATGTTTACCTAAGCTTACAGTAGTATTGTGTATAACTAAAAGTGCAACACACACTTACTGCATCAAGAAACATTGTCTTAATGCATGCAACAGACACTGGACATGAAACGTAGAAGAAATAGTCGATATACAGTAGTCTGTATGGGACCATCATGAGAGGGATAAAAATCGGTCTAAGGGGAGAACTCAAGCTTGACATTTCTGGAAAACAGAACAGTGAGGACTGGTATCATCCAAGAAATGGTCCCCGTCCGTGACCCCCCCAATTCAATTCACTTAACTTTAAGAGACAAATGCAACAGCTCCTACAATTAGGAAACACTTGGCAACTAGTAAGGAGAAAACATTGAACATAATCAGACTTTACCTTTAAGATAAAATTGTATTCAAATAATTTTTAAGCATTTAATATAGATAGATATGCAACCCTATAGCATCAGGCTAGCTGCTAACTGAGCTAACAGACCTTTTGTTGCTGCTAGGTGTTTACTAGCTAGATGCTAATTAAATGTTCTTTGACATCAAGTGCTACACAAGTACTGTGTATTTGGTTTATCAGAAACAAATGTCAGTGAAGGAAGTGGCGAGACCAAACAAAAACAAGTCATAGTTGGGGTGTCAATTAAAAGGAAATTAGCTGAAAGTGGCTACAGCACACAGAGACACAGACAGGATGCAGTTGGTGCATTTCAGAATACGCAAACCTATAATGCATTACTTGATGTTGCCATGCACATTTACACTCCTCTCCTGCTCTGAGGAGTATACTGTCTTGCAAATGTTCGTTGTCATTTGTAAGCTTAGCTATTAAAATGTCTTCAGAGATGCTACAATATGAAGTGGTATTAGGTTTGAATCCCTAATTTTTCAGTCCAAATTAAACTCTACGATGACCAAAAAAGCAGTGTGCTGCGACAAAAGGGGCTGTTGGGTTTTCAAAAAGATGGTACAGTAAATGAAACCCCCACAACAACCCGCTATTTCTATTAAAATATGACCTTAAAAACTGAACCCCAATTTTAAAATGAAACATGAGTCACTGGACATGTGGGAAACAAAACAAATTACCAAAGGGAGAAAAGACATTTTAAAACCACAACCAATTCAGATTAGCATTCAAACCAGAAAGTCAACTGAGGGTGTTGACGCTCTGAGTCACTAACAGGACTCTCCAGTCTGCATATATATAACCTCAGCCAGGCTGATTGCCTTCAGCTGTGGGAGATCACAGGTGCAACCAATAGCTCCTGCTTAAAAAAGAAATCTGTGACCTAGATTCTGGACTTCTGTCCATAAAAACCGATTGAAATACTGGTCAACCTTTTCAGACTATACCATGCCTCTCACCCAATATAAGCTGGGATTGTTCTCCAGTTCCTTCTGTGACCCTCAGATAATGGATTGAAGGGTGTTTTTATTACTTTATTCCTACCCACTCACAAAAGGTCCTGCACATACTTGTGCTAAACCAAATGAAACCACACCCGGCACCACCCCATGCACTAATCTATAAGGACACTTATTGGAAATCATTGTGCTTTTTCCTTTGCAACTTGGATGAACATAACAATTAAGTCATTTTTGGCATTTTATTGGTTAAATGACATCAACAGTGACCAAGGAAAGCATTAAAACCAAAAAGTATTGGTTTATTATTGTAACCTTCCATGCCTGCTAGGCTGGTAATTATAAATTGGAGTGGGATGAATGGGGTGTGTAATAAAACATAAGCTTAAAACCGCAGGAGAACAAAAGAGTGACTTGAAGTCAAATGGCAGAGCGTGCCTGTGGTCAGACGTGTTGAAAGTGTGTGGGGAAAAGACAGTGGTGATTTCTAACCTTAAGGCATCGAAGAAATAAAGCTCATTTTCATTTTGCGTGGGAGTGCCATCTTTAAACTTCATTACAATCATGGTCTACTGGTCAGGGAAATGAACGAATAACCAACAGGTTTGATTGCAGACGGGCAACTGGCAGAAAATTCAGACAACTAGATAGACAGATGCTGTGTAAGTAACCATTGAGGGTTAATGCAGAAGTGGTGAAATTTTATTTCCATTTCTGAGATCCTGATCCAAAACAATGTTTTAGAAGATGCTGGGAAAGAACCGTGATCCAACCTGATCCTTGCCTCCTTGTTTCTGTATTTAAAAGTGACTTCATAAACCAAACTAGACAAAGCAGCCAGTCTTTCAGAGTTTATAACAGAGGATGAGTGAATAAAACCTTTCAAGCAGACGTGTAAGAATACTTCTGGTACTTTCCTTGCCTCTATTCCTAAAAACCTAAATTGGCAGCTACACATTAAAAGAAGCTTTCATGGCTCAATTACAGCTAACTAAGATCATAACATAAACTAAAGCTATAAATCCAAAAAGGTTTCAGATGCTGCATTGACAGTTTTGGAATATTGATTAAAGGTCCGATTGCTTTAAAATAAAAATAATTGGGTTTTTTGTGGCTTTGGAACTAAGCTTTTATATGTACTGAAGGCAGAGGGCCTTGCTTCTACAGCTGCCCAAAATGGACAAACCAGCCAAGGCAAATATCTATAACATCCTCATCCTATCTGAAGGCCACCAAAGTTTGGTAATGCTCTTGAGAAAGCTAGGAGTGAGTGTTGCACTCTGCAGTCTCACCATTAGATGTCACTAATTCTTACAAGCTGGACCTTTGAAAATTATTAAGAATTTGAAAAAGAATTAAAACTGTGAACTGAGTTCATACAATGCTGATTTAATCTATCAGCTTCACACAATTCTCTCTCTATATGTCAGTAAAGCAGTGTTTACTGTAGGTCTCCTGCTGCACACAGGAAATGATTAGTGTTATACCAGGACAGACAGAGGCAACAGCAACACTGAGCTAATATAAAGCGAGATGACTGTAAACGGGTTGGAGTATGACTAAAAAGACAAAGAAGACTCCACAAAAGGTGAATTTTACTGCTCAGAAAACCGACTGTCTAGCAGTTTGATGGGATAAATGCTAAATGCCCCTGCTCTGCCGCTGTATACACCCAAATACTCCCTCAGTCACATCTGCTAGTTTTGCTTGACAGCGTCTGTTTGCAGATGAAGGACGCAGCACAAATAATGTTACATCGTTTGTATTCACCAAACAGAGGCAACTTAATAGCATCAGGAACAACAAAAATCAACGAAAATGACTCACTGCAGCTTTAAATCTGAGATAACATGAAATGCATGTGTGTGTCTAAATCAAAGTGCATGTGGATCCGAAATGCAAATATTTATGCACCAGTTTTAATTAGAGCAGCAATTTCCCAATGAAATTAGGCATATCCATCATAAATTATGCGGAAGCCAGTGCACAGCATAAGAGCATCCACAAGACTGGAGAAGGAGAAAGTACGTAAAAATAGAAACAATGTGGAAGCAATTTATGCTAATTAGAGCTTTATTTGTGGTCCATTAATTGGGTGCATTTGAATTGTTGATGATTCTTTTGCTCCTTATTTTTCTGCGACTGCTCCCCCTCTCCCTCTCCTCCAAGATGATCAAAGCTTGTGCACTTGGATGGATGTTAATGGTGCATGGCTGTCGTCTTAGTCCTGAGTGGCGAGATCTCCCCAGTGAAAGAAAAACAGCCAATTTGGGGTCTACGTGGATTCAATTTTTGTGAGCATTTCACGTCAGCACTCCCCGCTTTAACTCGCGAGACGAACTGTCATGTAATTTTCTGGCCCTCAGCTCTTTTTTTTTTTTTTTTTTGCCTTTCTATTTACCTGCATCTGAAGACAATAGATCAAAATCGCTGCAAAAAGTGAAAGTCAAGCTAATTCGGAAATAACAACGTAGCAGGACTTGGTAGCACTGCTACGTGACATAATGAAGTGCGCGATAAATGCTGATGCAGAGAAGTTGCAGTTGACAAATGTAGTTTTGTCTTAACACAACAGCAATTACATGCACTTCATCCTTCAAAGTGTCCCACCCGTTGGCCCACCCACTGAAATTTTCCTCTCAAAAACAAGGGAAACAAATCATTTTTTTCTTTCCTCTTTTTCTGTTTTTGTTGGTAGCTTTGCTTTGCATCGCCTGCCCCCGAGGCACTGCTTTTACAGTCCCTCTCCCTCCTGAATTTGAATGAGCCGAGATGGTGAAGGCCTGGACTGAGCAGAGGAAACAAGGTGCATTATGTAGGTGGGAGGTAACCGTGCCATTGAGAGACAATTAGCATGAAGCCCAGACCTTTGGAAATAGTGTGGAGGCTGCGGAGAGCGTTGCCGGGCCGAGTGAAAAGATTAAGACTTGAGAAAAGATAGCAGGGCATGGGAAAATCCAAAGGCAACCCAGTGACTGAAGTAGCCAATAAGAAAAGGAGGGACATGAGGTTTTTCTTCCTCTTTTTTGGGGGGTGAAAATTAATGTGCTCCTATTAGCTCCCAAGTGCGTATGCATTCCTCCATCCTTTAATGGCGCCATTTGTTTGGACGTGACTTTTGTTTCCCTTTGCATATCCATGCGAGGCTGTCAGGAGGGTGAAAGAGGCCGGAGTTGAGGCTTTTGCAAATGGGATTCTACCAGGTGTTAGCAAATGTGGGAATGTGTTATTGGATTGTGGCTAGGTGGCTGTCATGTGTCAATGAGAAGCCTGTCGTGTGGTTAATGGTTTTAATGAGCCGTCCTTTCACATGTTGCTGCATTTTCTTTTTCTTTCCCTGGAATCCACTTCATTCAGTCTGTATAGCCGAGTAGCGTAATAACGGGCACAGCTCCGTGGAAACTCCGCCAACTCCTCAGCCACCCGGAGCAGCCAATTTTAAAATTAGGAAGCAGATTATCCACGCTTGTGTTGTGGATAGTGACATTTTGCCTTTGCCATATCCTACAGGCATCACAGTTAAGAAGCATCCAGTGTTACTGCCTGGAAACCAACACATGAGAAGCAACAGGAAGGTCAAAAAGAGCAGTTACAGATGTTGGTTTGTGTTGGTGTATCAGCTGTAGACTGTAACTGTGTGTGTGAGAGAGAGAGTTTGTGTTCGTGCTGCACTCACAGTCACGCTCGCAGGCAGAAACACTTTGTTTGCACAAACATCACAACAACAGGCAGCAGAAAAAAAAAGGGGTAATTGCACAAAACTTGGAGCAGCTGTAGCTATAGCTTTCTTAAAGACATCAGTCGCCTGCTTTATTTATATTCTGGTTATATACTGTTCACTGCTTAAATGTCATATGTTAATTGTTTTTATATTTCCACTGAGAGGTTTTATTCAACAAGGAATAAAACATTCAACAAATGATCTGAGGCCATTCATCTGTTTTTTTTTTTTTTTTAATCTATTTTATCTTTTTTAAACTTTAATCTTTAATCTAATATTTTAACACTTTTATTCTTTTTAATATTACGTTATGTTATGGATTGTTTGTTTTCTAACTTTGTATTGATTTCTTTCAGTATAATGTAATATTTAGAATATACTATCCTGTGACCATCTGTGTGAAAATGATTTCAATGATAACTATTGTGATATCGTTGTACTGTATTGTATCTTCTATTACACATTACAGAAGAATATTGTATTGTGTGTACAGTATATATGTGAATGTGTGTGTTTTGCTGTTTGGATACATTAGGGTTAGTAGTTGCATTGTTTCATTCCCCTCTTCCCACCTTTGCTCTCCTCACACCTGCTCACCTTTACAAACAAGAACACCTGAACATCACCACTAATCACTTCACCTTCAGAAGCTGCTCCATCTGCCAGAACCTGCTGGATCATTGTTCCATAAATGAAATCAGCTGCCTCCTTCTGCTGCAGCTGCACACACCAGTTAAAGACTTAATGGTTTAGTGAAATTATTGTCATTTGGCTGAACTGGAAAATAAAAATAATAACCATACTTATTTGTGTACAATCACCTGATTGTATAAGTTGTTTTCCCCCCTTACCCCAGAAAGAACCTTTTATATTCATATCAGGAGCAGGATCAGCTCCACACAGGCCATCATTTTGGACCAAAATGTTTTTTACAATAGCCAACAATGGATAAACTATACACTATAAAACTTTACTTCAATAATCCATCCTCATGGCAGGAGAGACATATCAAGAATGATTTTTGCACAGGATGGTGACAATAAAAGGCAAAACACTGAATTGAAGCTTCACACATAGCATTTTCCAACGAGTAGCCAGAGAATCTGTCAGTATCTGGGATGTCCTTCACATACATAGATTTGATCATTGGGATCCACAGAATATCGGACCACTTCTACTCAGTAAAAACAAAAATTGATGCCTTTACTTTTTTTGCTTAGTGTACATCCAAGGTGTCCCCCTGAACCTGATAGATAAATGGAGTGCGATTTGGCAGGAAAACCATTCAAAGTTGTTTGTTTACAAAAGAAACTCCTGTGGCGCCTTTAACAAGCAGGTGAGTACCTGCTCGCTGTGACTTGTTTCTCTGCTCAAATCTTTCTGTTTGTCTTTTTTCATATTTGCAGGAAGAACTCTTCCTGTAGTGGATACATTAGAAAAATAAGAATAATAATGGAAACACAAGCCATAGTCCTATGCTGTGTTTCCACCATGGTATGTGATGGTATGTGATTGGGCGACATTTCTCTGTCGCCCAATCAGCTTACTGTCGTGACCGTACCATACCATTTTACCTTTGTATGGAATAGAACAGTTGGGGTTGGTTATTTTGGTACTATTCCTAATGGAAACGCTGTTCTGTGCCAAACCAAACCATTCCACCTAGTGGAAACACGGCTTGTAACTTAAATATCAACAAATGTCTGTTTTCTATTCAAACCATTGTCGAATGAGTTTACACTATGCTGATTAAGCCTATCAGCTCCACATGACTCTTGCTGTGTGTCCCACTATAACAGTTTTTTTGTTTTCGTGCCTGTGGAGACATTCCCATGCTGTACACTAAGTGACACATTTTAAGTCATGACTGAGCAGGGAAACAATTTCACTATGGCTGAAAACAACACGAGGTGGATTCTACTGCTAAATCTAAACACGTGTATTCAGTAAGACGCCACCATTTTAGTCCCAGTAATGATTTTGGCTTCACATGAATGTGATTGTGCAGCACTGAAAATGTGTGTCATGCCAACAGAATGCAAAACAGAACACGTAACCATCACAACTGCTGCTCTTTCTTTCACCATGCAGCTCCAAGTTTCCTCGATGCAGTTAGGAAAAAAGTAATGCTACATTAAAACTTATCTAAGTATCATTAAAAACAAACATCAGAAGACATCACTTGTCTCTGCGTGTATGTGTGAGAAGGGAGCGGTGGGAGACACAAAAGTAGGTCACACAGACTGCAGTGTTTTGTTAATTGCTCAGAAGTCCACAGGGGGCAATAGAGGTTCTGCACTGTCGTTTTAATACACATACACACAAACATTGTCCTTGTGGTTACTTTAAAATAAACTAATTAGGCACATCATATCTGTGAGATGATAACCAGAGTGATGTTTACAGAACAAACAGGAGAACACATCAGAGTTGAACTATTGGGACAATATCAAAATTTGAGGTGAAGAATCTCTACTACACAAAAAACTGAACTTTTAACCCACTTCTGCTGAAGGTTTGTGACTGTGGTTTGGACGGCGCAGTTCTTAAGATCTCAGGGAGAGTTTGTTTTGCTGAAGTAAAGTCTTGGCATCAGAACCAGTATTGTTTTCCGTTCTCTGTAATCTTCTCCTTAACTCAGCACAATAAAGAAAGTGCTACTGTTCTGACCAAACACACAACCTGAGAGAGCAAGTCCTCAAAAAAATTCACAGAAAACTAAAAACAAGGTCAAACACACGACGCATCTCTGAGGTGAGAAGGATTTTAGGTTTTTTGTGTTCAATAAAGGTAAAGGAATCAAAATGGAATCATTCCGTTTCGTTTCCTTTTGAAAATAAACAGAAGCGCTATGTAGCATTAAGTCAGAGAAGACCAGTGTAAATAATTAAAATGATACATATAAATGTAGTTTCTTGAACTGTAGTGAGGATTCAGAGATTGTTTTACAAATATTTCCTTTAACTGATGTTTTTATTTAGTTTTCCTGTCAAAACTCTTTTTCATCTCTTTTAATATTTCATGCATTTCAACTTTGCCTTTGTTTACCTGCCTTTGGTTTTTCCCTCATTTGTAATTTATAAGATGGTGGTGTTTCCTCAGTTCCTCAGTTGTTGTTTTTGCTCTGTGAGTAGGTGGTGGTGGGTTGTGTTGTTTAAGTAGATGGTATTGTTTTCATTGCTTTTATTCTGTAAATTACTTTTTTCCCTAACTTTATTTGTATAGTGCTTTCATGGAAAGCGGTATGTACAAATAAAGTCAGACTCTGGTGCATCTTAAAGCTTTGGACATAATTGATAAACTCTTAAACAAAGGCTTAAAAGGGATTTTTTTGTGTGTTTCCATTGAAATTATAGTTGAGGTTCTTGAAAGTGGGTGTTAGATTGAAGCAGTAGTTTGAGCAACAGTAAACATTTAGTCAGTCCACCCACACTAGTCATATTTGACCACACAGACTCATCTGTGTGCTACATTATGTTGGGGTTTGGTGTTTCTGATCTGTGTGATTTGCTCGTTGAGCATCATTTATGATCAAGTTTTTGTTTCAAATCTGTTTGCCACTGGAGCTGCAGCCGCACAAATCTGAAAACCTTGATGACGCATGAACCCAAATGTCCACCACCACCCTCACAGACGTGGAAAATGTTACTGTTTATGATGCATCTAATTGTGGATCGGTGTTTGCAAGGGTGCAGGACTGCGAGAGGAACCTTCAAGTCAAACCTGGCATGAACGCTCAGTTGTATCCGAGGAGATAACAATATCTTGATTTTTTTTTTTTAATCATAATTGCACAGCGTTTTGCAGGAGAAGAGAAAAACCACATGTTAAAAAAAATTATGTTTCAGAAATGACAAATGCTTAAATCATTAAAACATTTTTATGAACAGATCTGAATCATGCAGAGCGAAACTGGACTGGCAACATAGACCAGTATATACATAATGGACTTAGTGTCTATGTCCTGGAAGTGAAGCCAACACTGGAAGCTGAATTGCCATCAGTGGGTGAGTTTTCTGGTTAGTGTATAAGTGTATGAGAATTAGCCTACTTTAAACACTTTCCTCATCTCAGTTAGTAGTTCTAGGTTGTCTTCATTACAGCTTGATGTCCACTTTATAAATTATGGTCCCATATTGTCCAGTGGACAATAAAGTAGGAAACACCTCTTTGGCAGAGGTGTACAAGTCCAATTCAGAAAAGTCCAGATCAAGAAAATCTCCTCAAGCAAACGTCCAAAACATCATAATGTCTTATTAGTGGTGGTGTTTTGAGTCAATGAGTGACTGAAATGCAATAAAAACATGGACTGGAAGGATTATAAATAAGCACTCTAATAAAAAAGAAATCCTCTTTTTCCAGTCAAAACTAAAATAAAAATAAAATTAAAGGCCAAGATGAGACGGAAAATAAAGTACTTTACATTTGAAATGAGCACCCTAAACTAAAATGACTACTTTTAAGAATGAAAACTCATACATTAAGTTTCTCCTTTGTTCTTTTTGTTAAGTAAAGAGAGTGTCCAGATTAAAAAGCCTTATGAGGTTTCTTTTTGTTCTTTATCTAATTTATCTTCTTCCTCTCCCCGACGCTCTCTCTCTCACTGACTCCAAACTGACTCCAAAAGCTCATCACTATTCACTGATGTATATATATATTTTCTGGACCTGAAGTATATTGGGTGGAAAACTGCACAATCTAAAATGTGAAGTCTGTTAAAATAAGAAAATTGTCAATGTCTTATCAGTTGTAAATCTGGGTCAGACAGAATGACTTCTGCTAATGCCACAGACTATACAACCATGAGGCTATATATTCACATATTCATATATCATTCAACTCAAAATATAGTGTAAAAATTATTTTATGGTCTTTGCATAGAACCAGTAGTGGTTAGCACTCTTGCCTTTGCAGCAAGAGGTACAGGGTTCACAACCCGGTTGGAACAAGGGGCCTTCTGCAAGGAGTTTGCATGTTCTCCCCGTGGTGCGTGGGTTCTCACCGGGTACTCCGGCTTCCTCCCACAGTCCAAAAACATGCAGATTTGGGGATTAGGTTAATTGGACACTCTAAATTGCCCGTAGGTATGAATGTGAGAGTGAATGGTTGTCTGTCTCTGTGTGGCCCTGTGATGGACTGGCGACCTGTCCAGGGTGTACCCTGCCTCTCGCCCTATGTTAGCTGGAGATAGGCACCAGCACCCCCCTGCGACCCCTAGTGGATAAAGCGGTAGAAAATGAGTGAGTGAGAGTGAGTGCATAGAACCAATCCTGTTGGCAGATCATAATGAAATGACATATTTCTACAGAGGTTCAAACTGAAAACCCAGCAAGTGTGTTTTTCTTGATCTTTAAGTGGAAGCAAATGAAGACTGGCATCTTTCCTGTAAACTTTGAAGGCCATAGTTACTTGTTGCACTTCAGAAATATGGATTACCGCTTAAAAATAACCAGCCTGTGGGGGACAGTGTTACACCTCCTCAGTGTACACACTGCTGGAAATTATTGTTATTAGAAGAAGACTTCATGTACAACCATCAAATTCAAAAATAATTATGAGTTTTCTTGCAATATAGCTATTAATATAAAACCAGATACAGATTTCATCTCATTTGTCTTACACAATAAAACCGTATGGGTCTGAATGAATGATGTCAGGTTTTTGTGCCAGTTCTGATCATGATCTAATCTGATTGTTGATGCTCCAAATATAACTTTGCTAATTGATCGTAATGAGACTCATTGTGCACTTTTTTAAAATATTCTAATCATCAATCACACGGCAGCATTTATAACTCGCGATCCTCCTTCTTATTTGTTCTGGAGCCTTCACGCAGTCAATTATTCCTATTATTAGACCAGGTTTGCTCAAGCATTAGAGTGAAGAAGTGGTTTTCACTTTCTGATGTAGTTTCTATTTGGACTAAAACGTTTGGTACTTTTCAACAGTATGCAACTGAACAAACTCTGTATTCTTGTCAAAAAGTCCTGAACAAGCAGACCTTGAGCTGCAATTTTCCCATGGTCAAGAAAGAACCGCCCCAGTTTCACTGCCGACTTCCCCAAAACTCATTCAGTTTCGACATCCCGATTTAATTTTCGTCCCTATTAGATTCAATATTGATTAGGTTAGCGGTATTTCAGCTACAGTACACTGGTTTCCTTGACTATCACAGAGATTCTCAGAGTAACACTGCCTCTGCCTGTAGGCTTGGCTCTGCCTTCAGTGGAGCAGCTCCTGCCAGGTTATGTCTCTTGCACGGTCCATTCTTCTCACGCAAACAGATCTGGCCATGCAGGAGAGACGGGGATAAAGGGATAGGTCAGGTTTTTTGAAGTGTTGTTGATCCACTGCTGTCTCCGTCAAGTATAAATACATGATACCTTGTGATTTGAAATATAGTGTTTGTAGATGTGTTTGAAATCATCTAAAAATTGGTACATCGGATTTACCTAAGTGATACAAAGCTACCAAATGAGTTAGAAGTAAAACAACAGCTCCAAAGTTCTTGTGGGCTAAAAATGTAGATTTTGGTGCGGGAGAGTGAGCAGTTTACAAACTGTGGTGTCTACTGAGAAAAAGCTTTGGATAATGGATTTCATTAGGTGGGCCTTTGTTAATAACTAAAGTTTGTTTTTCCTTCTGTTGCTGCTGGAAACCATGTTTTCACCGACAGCGAGTGTCTGGCACCAATGAGTAAATCACAGTACAAGTACAATAATCCATATTAACAATGTAAAGCAACTCTTACTGGTGTTTCTTGATTAGGAATCAAATGAAAGCAAGTAAAGTTTACTTTATGAATTTGACTTTTAAATTCAGTTGCCATCTCTGTTTTAATACAGGCTGTGTCTTCATGTTGAGCAGATGAATGAACCAGGCTGCAGGGATAACAACTGCTTACACTGAAGAGCAACTGAAAAAACTTCAAAAGAGTGTAGGACAATTAAAGCAATGTAACACATGTCAGTAAGGTCCTTTCAGAGATGGAGATATTGCCTCAGGTCACAATGGAAGCTCAGGCATCTGTCCATGCTCATCTGGCAAGGAGACTTGAGGACATCTCAGGACATTTCCATCCAAACAATCAGCAGTTTTTCAAGTGAAACTGGCTGCTACACATTTAAAACAGCTTTTTAAAGGTTTTTGCAAAAATGGTGCAAAATCAATTGTAATTTTACGCAAAGTTAAAAGTTAATTTTACAAGACAGTCGACCACTGGATTCACTTTAGTAAGTGTCAGTCACCAAAGTTGCCCCTCTGTGTTCATTTGAACCAAAGCCGGTGTAAACAATATCACAGTGTCACAGCATAAGAATGTGGAGGGGACCAGCTGGGAGAATCTGTTCTCAAAGCAGCGACAGCTCCGGCTGGTGCCAAACACTCAGCGACTTAACCGGCACTTAAGTCAGCAGCATCTCCTCGAATTAGAAAACAAAACAAAACACAGAAAATTGCTGAAGCAGCAGGAATGTCATACCGGGGGATGAGAACCAGATGTGCTGCCTCTGTGGAGCCTGACATCGCGGCTCCCTGACAGTGCACCGACACTCGAGCCAAGGCTCTCAGAATGATGATGATGTCTGTTTAGCATCTATCATACACTTCTATGTTCTCAGGCTGGTGGCTAATTCAAGCCCCTCAGTGCTGGAGTGAAACCACAGAGTTCCACAGTCTTTAACAGAGAGGAGGCAGCCATCATCTTCCTCTCTCACACTCATATGCACTGAGCTTTCATGTGTGTTGAAAGGCACCGGCTGGCTGCAGCACACACACACGGCACTGAAGAACACTTATCGGAAATGAGCCTCGCAGCTTTGACGCACATGTGATGCGGATTTTTGCCTCCACGATTGGGTGATAACTTGTGGAGTGTTAATGTCGTCTCACATGTAAGACTTGAGAGGACAAAACAGGCCATTTGTCAATCAAGCTGCACAGACATCTGAAGACTCTGCTAATGAGAGGAGACATGTGGATTGGTCCTTTGGGAAATGAGGGCGAGAGTAATGTATATACTGTACACTGCTGTACAGCATTAGCAGGAGGTGTGAATACTGTAACTGAGGTCATTTAAATGTGGCGGTTAATGTTGGGTATTTGTAAATGTCGGTGCTAAGTAGCATCTGCATGTAGGGATGTGGACAGTGAACTTGATTATGGCTTTGGCAGGAATGTTTGGAAGTTACACGTGCTCTGTGTAAGCTATGTAACACTGCAGTTAATAGTGTTTAAGCCATATACTTCAATCCCAGCTCATCATGCTTGAAAGTGTTGGTTTCCAGGAGGTTTCTGAAACCCATAAAACAAGGAGCTACACTGATAGAGCTCTGAGTGTCACATGACTCACTTTGTTTATACTGACATGTTGGCAGGAAAAGCATCTGCAAAAAATGATTAGTGTCAGTGCTGCTTTCAAAGTGTCGGAGTTCACTGCTCATTTTAAATACATAGAAATCAAACTGTATTGCAGAACTTCAATGATATCACTATAATTGTGCACAGATAAAAGTGCAAAATGTCTCTTTTTATTCACAACATACTGAACAAAGTGCATAAAGTCAATGTATTGAACATGAATGGGGCATCTCTTAACGTAGCTTTTTCCACCATTATCCCGCTGAAAACTCCTCTTCTTCGGCCAGGTAACTTCCACCCAAGTTTCCCTCTTTCCTTTGAGCAGCACCGCCATGAGGAGACATGAAGCAGTGATGCTCAGTGAGTGAAACAGACAGGGACAGTTTACTTTAGAGCACCTTAATTTGTTAATTAAAACATGGGTGAGACGATGTACAAGATCGTAATGAAGCATGTAAAAGAAAAAAAAGACTTGAATGATATGAAGGGAATCCGTTACCTGTGGATCCCCCATTGCTCCATCCTAATTTGCTCCCTAATCTCTTTGGATCTTTGAGGATTTCCACTGTTGCATGACTGGATTGCATGATACGCAGTTTTTTCCACTAGTTGACAAACTAAAGCCTGGACACCTGAGAACCTTTACAGAGATAGCTATGTATTAGCAGTTATACATCATTTACTGTGCAGTGCAGAAACACAGTCAAATAATGCCTCAAATGCCTTCTTTCAAAGTGTTCATAGTCTGAAGAAAACCTGGGTTGATAATTGTGATGCTTCTTATGCAAAGAAAGTCCAAATCAAGTAAAGTATTCATACCTGCATCTATTTTCAAATGTCTTTCCACTGTGATTTTCTTACTCATTCATCAGCTGCTGTGGTAAATGAGTCAGAACTTGGTATGAGTGAAAAATGACCCACGTTTATTTATATCACATATCTGAATTCTAGTTGCTTTTTTTTTTGTTTTGTTTTGATGTTGCAGTGATGTTCTCATCTGTTGCTCACATGTCCAATTGAGTGTCTGTTAACCAGTGTGAAGCGGAGTGAAATGGGTTTTTAAGTTGTTGTTGTTCCAACTAAGAATGTGCTTTTAATTACATTTATGTGAAACTCAGAGCAGCGCCGTCGCTGCATGATTGCTCTGAATAATCAATCCTTATAAACAAGCTTTAGGGAGGATTTTTTGTGAGGGCAGAGAGGAGGAACTCTCTGTTTCAAGAATATCAGTCACAGCACAGTGCCACATCCTTTTATAAATAGTGGGGAAACTCTAAAGTCAACATGGAAATTGTCTTAATGGGAATTATGTTTTGATGACGTTTGTGGATTCAGTGGCGGAGAAAAAGGGGCCTGACTCTGTGGGAAATCCAAAATGACTCTGTTGCACCTTTCACTCAAGATAAATAAAGCTCACTGTGCTGATCTGCAAAACACATTAAGGCCAAGTTGTTGGCATCAAAGTCACTTTGTTCCAAAAAGCCTTAAAATAATGCCTTAAAAGGCATTGTTTGAGATTTTTAAAGTGGGGCTGTATGAGATTTTTGTATGCGATAACAAAAAAAGAGAGAAAATGGCAGGTTTTAGCTATTTTACCAAAGACTCACCAAATAAAATCTACTGCACTTTAGGTGTACACTCTCTTAAGAATGTGTTCGCTGCTTTGCTTTGCTGTTAGAAAACATTTTCTACATTTTAGAAAAATTTCTTACATTTTTTAAAAGCTCACCAAAGTCCATTGACAAAAATGTTAATTTAAGCTCACAGGCAACAAGAGCTGCTGCCTTCAACTGGAAGTTAGTTACTCAGACAAGATTCACCTAATGAATTAAAAAGATTTTCAAACATGGAAGTCACAAAATAACATAACTCACAGATTGAGGCAACATTATACCACCAACTCCTGTGTTCTGTGAGGTAAAATGTATGTTTTCCTCAATGGACTTTGGTGTGAGGCAGAGTTAAAAAAGAGAAAGAAATGTGTTTGCAGTCTAATAGCAGAGTTTTTTCTTCTGTTCTGTTTGCTTTACCTTGGATTTTTAGCTCAGTTACTGTTTTCCTTGTTTCCTGTTTTATTTTGCATTTCTTCCAAGTGTGTGTACCTTGTTACATTTGACTTCCTGTCCTGGCTTCCCTGTTCATTGTCTGCCCCGCCCTAATGTGATTCACCTGTGTCCCATTTGTCTCACCTGTGTCTCATTATCCCTTCCTCCCTACAGTATTTATTCTCTGTGCTTCTCAGTGTCCACGTTGGCTCGTTTTGTTTGTTTCAGGTCACTTTGTTTCTGTACTTTTTCCATGTGTTTTCCAGTCTTGTTATTTGTGTTTTGGGGATTTTCTGTTTGGGTTTTTCTTTTTACTTTTTTGTCAGTTGTTTTATTAAAGACCTGTTTTGTTCATTTTTGCAACCTGCGTTTAGGTCTTTCAATTTTTACACTTCTGCAACAGACTCTGAAAAAGTACATACTTCGTACAACCCCAGTTAAGAACTATCCCTTTGAATCTTTAAGGCTTTGCTGCATGGATCCCCTAAATATTTGTGTTTTAAGACATCATTTATAAAACAGATAACTTGTTACCCACAGACATAACACCCATCTGAATCAACAGTAATAACATGTGTTTTATTTCTGTGGGGGCCAAGTCCTGCAAAGTAACATGCAATGTTTGCACTAAGGATATATTTGTCCCAATTAATCCTTAAACACATCATAAGCTCCTCTGCCCTTCAGTGAAGTCCAGCAGCCATCTGGATAACATCCAAAAACAGCACTCTCTGCTGCTGCCCCCCCCGCCCCCCCCGCGAAAATCAGGAAGACAGATTCATGTCAGTGCTCATGAGTGTTTTACATCCCAACATACTGTAGAACAATGTGCCCTTTGTGTATACAAGCTGATCCTGTTCACCTATAGGGAGGAGGGGGGGAGTTCCTCCTGACACTGCCTGTGTCTGATGTCTTTCAGAGAGTGGATGCTGTGCGGTTTATTTGAATTCACCCCCCTATTTACTCAGCCCACCACTCGGCCACACTGTCATTATCTTTGTAAGTGTTATTATTATCTCAGCATCAGTGTGGTTCAGGCTTCCCAATGAGACTTCGGTCAACACAGCCCTCCGCAGGCCCGAGGCCCCATCACAAGCTCGTAGTGATTTACCCAGACTTGGGCTGTCACTCTTCACTGAGGTCACAGCTCCCTGCGTTTTCTCTCTCTCTCTCTCTCTCTCTCTCTCTCTCTCTGTCTCTGTCTCCTCAATGACAGAGAAGATAAGCATGTTGCACACTGAATCACTGAGCTATGACAAAAAAAAGTTCTGCTCAATAAGCCAGATGTAAATAATTGCTGAAAGCAATATAGGGCCCTGCACTGCAGACTGTGCTTGATGTTTTGCTTGGCTGTGAGTGAAGAGGCTCAGTTTCATTCAGGTCCCAGAATGCCTTTTTAAATGTTGTGTTCAGACTCAGTATTATTTAAAGACATGGCAGCATGAACACTGACTATGGACTACCTTTCCTCACAGAGGACTTAGTAAAAGGAGGTAATCTGAGCTTGAAAGTAGATATTTTTTTAAAAAATAGCCAGTGCTTACATACATCTAAATGAGCTTCTTACAACTGCAGGGAACTTTCTTTCTCCAGCAGATTTTAAAGATATAATATGTAACGTTTCTGCAGTAAATGGGCTGTATTTGATACATTTACTGACTTAAAATAACCTTGATGTGTCATTAGAGATTAACAAGGCATGTTTATTGATGTCCACAATTGTGGAGCCAGTATAGTCACAAAATAAATTTTCATTTGTGGGCTGAAAACTCTGCTTATGTTTTAGTTCTTGGTCTATTGTGTGACCCATCCAATAACACAGCAGCATAGCAGCTCAACATATGCATTGGAACAATACTGAACCTAAAAAGCCTCAGTACCCCACTCAGAAATTGTTGACCACACACCATGATAGACTTAATGGCGTGGCTACTTTTCTCCCAGACAGAAAGTTGTGTAAGCTAACTCTCTTTCTCCCTCTCTCTCTCATACACCTTGCTGGTAGATATTTTTTTTATATATATTTTATATATTACATATATATTTTTACAATCCATTATTATTGCCTTGTCTCTTTGACCTTGACCTTGAAACTCCGCCTATTTCTAATAAGCTAAAAACAACCATATACTAGGTTCAGTATGTACAAAAAGAAAATGGTATAATCATGGGATAATTATATATCTGGATATGTGAAATTAGTATTTCTATTTAAGGTAAAGGACAGTTTCATTCTGGTTGCCTTTTAATGATTCATTATCATATTCGTTATCATTTTAACCCTGTTATCATTTTTTTTTGATACTATTATATAGACCCCTAGTCGGAGAAATTACATAGTGTGTGTTGAAATAAATATTTTTTTTTATTCTGTTATTGGCTTTTTACAAGTACAAAGCATACAGCATGTTATAGTTTTATCAAAAGTGGAAAATACTGATGTTACATATGTAACAAATGTAAAAAATAAGTCTTCAGTCTTACTTTCCCCGAAAGTAAGAACATACATTTTAGCGTATGAAAAATATCCATAAAAACACAGCTTAAGTAATTTTAAGTTAATAAACAGTACAAAAATGTAGAAACAATACAAGTCAAAAATAATGGACAAGGACACCAACAATAACAAATGACTCCATGATTTATCATGATTTTTTTTTAAAAAATGTACACAAGTTCATAGTGTTTTAGTTGGGGTCATGTTTACACGTCATCATCGTACATCAGTAACATCAACATCATCATCATCATCATCATCATCATCATCATCATCATCATCGTAGCCTGGAAAACACTTGGCTTGTCAGAAAATTCAAAATAATAGCAGACGCTATTACCCACCCACCAAAGAAAAAAACATCTCCGACTCAACTTAGGACAGAAAAAGAAAAGACAAAGTCCTTCCCTCCCCAGCACTGAAATCCTCAAATGTCTGTAAGGCATGAAACGTATTGAACCCACTCTTGGAGCATTTATCCAGTCTTCTGTAAGAAAACACACCAGGGCACAAAGATGGGGGATTATAATGACTGGTAGGGTCTGAAATACCGTGCAAACACAGCGAGAGCCATGTCCTGTCAGTGACAGGTGCAGTCGGGTCAAACACACATGCTTCTTTTTAAGCAAATTAAAAATTGAGCCTTAAAGCGACATCGACCGAGAGTTTTCTTTTCTTTCTTTACTTTATGGCCTGTCGGAATTTTTCTTCCTTCAAGTGTTAAAACAGTCTACGCTCTTATCTCTCAGCTGTGAATGTGACAGAAGTTTACGGCGAGGAGAAGCAACGTTAATATAATACAGAGCAGAAATGTTTGATCAAGATAACATGAACAGAGCTTTGCAGTCACTCAATTGAGTTCACACATGGATTTATTTTTGCCTCTTTTTTTGAGCTGTGCGGCATCAATGGATACGTTGTAATGAGGCCTCCAAGAAATGAATGCACAAATGTACAGTTGAGAAGTTGAACCCTAAAAAAGACTGGTAAACTGTCCCAAGGTGGCTAATGACCAAATATCTGTCAAGTTACAGGTGCCTTTTGTCTGCCTTACTGCATTGAAAGTCGTCTTATTTTGAAAATAAAGAAAAAACACATGGGGTCCGATGTTCTCTTGATATATACAGTCTTCTTTAAAAAAAAAACACACAAACCAGAGAACATCACCATATTGTACATTATCATAATAAATAGTCTCATACATATTGCTCAGCTTCTCCTTCATTTAGAATGGTCACTGAACCATCTCCACTGTTCATTTCAATGTCTTTTGCCGCCGCGTTCTCCGGAAGCAAGGCTAAGTCCTTGAAAACATCAACATAATGTCCAAAACCAGGGCCCCAGTTTAAGAGATTGTCCCAGTTGAAGCCCCCAGCTTGCTGGCCTAGTTTATGGGGCAGGGTGTAGTGCTGCTCACTAGGGGGCATTTGGGCAACCCCAGGCCCTCCTTCTGCCCTCCGACTTGAGTAACGCCTCTGCTTGAGCCTCCCACTGTAGTCCTCATCGTCAGCGTCAGACTCGTTGACTTGTGAGAGCTTGGGAACCCGGGAGGTGTAAGAAACCGGTTTGTCCCGGTCATACTCCATCTCTGAGCAGGTGAAGGAGTCATGTGAGTCACTTTCTGAAGAGGACTCTGGTGCAGGGATGCCATCTGCAGGGTTGCGGACCCTTGACAGTGGCCTGCGGCAGTCCTCCTCAGAGCTGGAGCGCCCGTGGTCGGCGCTGCAGATACTGGGGTTGCGTGGACGTGGAGTATTCAGTCGCTCCACTTCCTCAATGGACAGCCCCACAGGAGGCCCCGTCTCCAGGGGGATTTGCTCAATCGGCTGCTTCAGCCGACTCCCAGGCCTGGAGGTGTGGCCGTGGCTGGCCATTGTCTGCGGACTTTTGCTGCGTCTCCCCAGCCGGGTAGCATAGTTGAACATGGGCGGAGGCTGGCACATGTCATTGTGCAGGTCTAGCGGGCTGCCCTCACGGCGAGCCAGGTTGAGTTCTCTGGTCGGAGTGTTTCGGTAAAAGGATGAGGGCTTGGTGAACGGGGCTGGTGAGTGTCTGGACAAAGGGTTTGGGGTGGGGCAGGCTGAGTGGGAATGGCTCAACGGAGTGGACCTCAGTGCTTGTGTGTACTGGGGCTGGTAGGTGTAGCTTGTTGCTCCAAGTGGTAGGGGTGACTGTCTGGCGAAGCCTAGTGGGCTGTGTCTCTGGATGGAAAACTTGGGTGTGTGACTGCGGAACTGTTTGTAGTGCTGGATGATGTCGGCGTCAGAAGGAGCAATACTGCTGGCATTGTCTATGTCATAGTGCTCAATATCTGCCTCTGGTACATTGCAGGGAGCACAGGGAGCACTAGGGACAGTCTCGTTGTTGTGGGGAATGTCTGTTTCATCATAGATCAGGTAAGGGTTCTCTCTCTCAATAATGTCGGGTTTGGGGTTCCCTTCTGGTTGTTTCCGTACTGTCATGTCATCTCCATATGGTGGGATGTTATCTGGGTCATCAAACGCTACATTCTCACTACCCTTCTTCTTTTTCTTCTTCTTCTCCTTCGGTTTCTTCTCCTTGGGTTCCTTTGGCACTTTAGTCTTGCGGTCCTTGCAGTGGTTGCACAGGATCAGGCTGAGAACCACTAAGGCAAGGACAGTGGCACAACTGCCGACAATAGCTGGCACTGCCCAGATGGGGAGGACCATTGTCTCTGCTGTTGGGCTGGGGCTACAGACAAACCCACCATTGTTGGCTGTTTTGCAGACAGTACCCTGTGGGCACTGGACACCCAAACAGGCCACCAAGGTCTCACAAGTCTTTCCTGTGTACAACTCAGAGCAGACGCAGGTGAAACCTGAGCGGGGATCCGGCACACAGCTGCCGTGGTTCTGGCAGGGATTAGAAGCACAGTCACCGGGCTGGACACATTGGTATGTGTACCACTGGTTGACACACATCAGGCCATCCCAGCACGGACTGCTCTCACAAAGGTTGGGACCTCTGCAGCCAATCTTGACAGACGAGCTGGTCTTAGTTAAGGTGACAAGGTTGTGCTCTCCAGTAAATGGCAGGCTCTCCCTGTTGTACTTCACATAGGCCAGGCAGCCATCGAAACCTGCAAATGAATGAGAACAAAAATGTGGATCAGATTAAATGAGAAACAGCCAACAGCAGCTAACAAGGACATAACAGTGTCCTGGAGGGGAATAATTTCCAATTGATGGGTTTTCACAGTGTATGCCAAGGCTGGATCTCTTGCTTGAAAATAACAGGAACTGGGAGTTATCATCAGAGCTAAAAGAATTTTGTTTAGACGGGTAATTGGTTCAAGCTTAGGACAAAAAAACACGGGAAACTTCCTTGTAGAAAGCACCTCCTCAAAAAAAATCCATATTTTAAAAATTGACTTAATCTATCACCGGCCAATTTAAGAAGAGATTTTTTTTTTCTATAACAGAGAATCCATCGTCAGTGCCATTATAGCTCCAAGACATACTGTACATCTGGCTTGGATGAATGTCTCTGTGTCTAATTCAATCTTTTGCTTTGTGTGTTGCCTAACAGCACTGCCTCACCGATGTAAATAGATTTTATTGAATTTATCCCAGTGCAGATTAAATCCATTTGTGTCTTTTCATTAGCTCTTGAAAAGTGAGTACACAAGAGAACACGACTGCTCAGACTCACATTAAGATACGGGTTAGTTACCAGGCAGACTGCCATAGACCTGCGTGCTCAGAACATGTTTGTTTTTAAATATGCCCCAATCCTCGTGTAAAGGAGGTCAAGAAATCATTCAGATTCATTTTTACCATATTAGTCCATAGCTTTAAGGTTAGTTTTTCCCTCCCCTTTAATTAAATGTACTTTTTTATGACCTCCCCATGGAGAAAAAAAAAACAAAAAAAACAAAACATCTCCTTCACCCTTTGCAAACTGTTCAGAAATTGAGTTTCACGACATCTCATCTGTGATTTAAGTGTCTGTGGAAACAAGACCAAAACTCTGGAAGTTCACAAAGGCAGGCACTTCAAGACCAGGTCAGATTCATTTAATGTGTGTTATTTTGAGCAAAAATGATGCTCTGATAAAGAAACGTTTGTTCAACTACTGTAAATGGTCGGAGTTAAATCTCAGCAGTGTCAAATAGACACAGATTTCAGGCCAGATTCAGTTTTGTCGGGGTCAGCAGTTTGAGTTGAGGACTATTAGCTCATTTGGAGAGAAAAAAAAAAGGTTTGCACTAGATTTATAAGGGCTCATGGGTCACACATATGTACTGTTACGTGCATGTGCACACACTTAAGCGTGTGTAAAGGAGGTTTCGATAACATGAGAAAACACGGCTGCATCAGTAATTTACAGCAGGTAAAGAGCCGTGGGTAAGTTTCTTGGTCCTATGCCAGTTTTTGAGAGCTTCAGCATGTGTGTTTGACACGGCACATAAATACACGTGTACATTCACACTCGCGCTCGTAAATATACTGTACATTCAACAAGGGTATAGTTGTCATAATTACAGATAGAGTGGTATCTAAAGTACGGTTTTTAGCCTAAAATATGACATATTTCTTGTCAAAACATGGCAAAAATTCCTAATAAATGTTTTCTTGACAGGATTTATTTCATCATGAGGCTCATGATAATAAGGTTACTTATGGCTACAGCACAGTTAGCAGCTCCTAAAAAGGAACATGGCCCATTCTAACCCTATATATTACATTCTCCAAATTTAATTTCTTTGTATGGTGAAAAAATCTCTTATCAAATAGTTTGTGTCTGGAGCTGTGGGGGATTAAGGTTATTGCTCACAAGCAGTGAATGAGTGGGAAACTCCTCTTTTCGTTTCACCTGGCAAGATTTATCCCTGCAGCCTGAGGTCAAACAGGCAATCTCCAAATCACACACCAGAAATGATGGTTTCTTTTCAACTGATTATATAAAAAAAAAAAAAAAAAAACCTTCGAGCCTCACCTGCTGCTGTTTTCTGTTGAGCCGGCCCAGGCGGGATCCCTCCCAGGGAAAAAGTCAAAACAGCCAGACCTCCAAAGTCCTGCGTGACATGCTGGATGACCCTGGGGTGCCCGCTGTCCACCTGCAGCACAGTAGCTGAGTCGTTCTTGACGAGTTGGAGTGTGTGCCACTGACCGTCGGACAACACCGCGTCTCCCACAGTCCGCTCCACCTTCCCTCCGACGCCTGCATCCGAGATGTAGTGGATGTTGCCGTTCCTCAGCTGAGAGAGAAGGGAGAGAGATCTTTGATATTCATGACTACTGTAAAAGCTATGGAATGGTTGTCTGTCTCTATGTGGCCCTGTGATGGTCTGGCGACCTGTCCAGGGTGTACCCTGCCTCTCGCCCTATGTCAGCTGAAGTTAGGCACCATGACCCCCAGTGGATAAAGCGGTAGAAAATGAGAGAGTGAGTGAGTGTAAAAGCTATGGATGTTCATATTCATCTGAAATACATCAGTTTCAGCAGATATTCACCTTCTTGACTATTGCTGAGCTAAATAAGATTTAAATTTGCCTGGGTTATGTATAATGAAATATATAAAATTGCCACGCTATGGTGCAAACACAAAAATACATGACTGTGGATAAAACATATTAAGAATAAAATATTTTTTGGTTTGAAGGTAGTATTAAGGGTTGTTTTATAATTTACGATTATTTTTCTTTTAATTTTAAAAGACAGTGAGTTGAAAAACATTCAGCTTTTTTTTCATGATGAAAGTTGACACACACGAGCGATTAGTCGGTGAAATTGTTTTGGAAACATTTGGCATTTGAGTTTCACAATCTTTGCACACAATGTAAAAGCATAAAATAATGAAATAAGACCTGAAAGTAAGTGTTTCCTCTGGAGAATCGACAGAAACAGGGCTTTGAAAATGCACTTTTTTTTTCCTGATTGTTCCTGTTGAATTATCATGTCAGTATCAGTGACAAGTGATGAGTGGAAGTTTTTCTCCCCGTTTCCACAAAGTTGCAACCACACTGCTTTCTGACTCTACTGTTGAGGTCAAAGTTTGAAAACAAAATGCAGCATCTTGCTTGTAAATCTTCCTCCCAAAGGGACACGGCACATTTATCATATTCTAACGTCTTGCGTGTGTGTGTTTTTCAAGCAGATGATGATCAGCTTGCTAGAAGCAACAACAAAAACTCTCTCATTCAAACACTCCCAGGAGAATATGCTTCCCACAAAAGTAGAGGGAAAAAGTGCATCTTTAAAAGAAATTAATCAATCTCACTTTGGTGTGGACAACAAATTTGCGGCTTACACTGTGTATGATACTCTCATGTGTTCTCCCCACACTGATGGAAAAGTAATCCCTTCTCCTCCTTTTTCAAAGACACCAAAAATCAGCAATGATAAGTAGCTTCCGGAAGAAATGATTTAAAATGGGAAAAGCAGAAAGTTCCCCAAGGTAAGGAAAACTGAGTGCTCTAAACCTGGAAAATCAATCACAGATTTTAAACATCTTGTTTTTTTAAATTTTAAATATCTCCATATCAATGTAGTCCTGTCCTGTACACTACAGTATGCATTTCCCTGCTGAACTTATGAAAAGTGTTGGTGATAAGATGAGCACGAGAGGCTGCTCAGAGCTGGAGAACAACATCATCTGAGAGAAAATCTGATACTGGAAAAAAGAGAAAGCGAAGAAGGGGTTGGTGCTGGTGAGAGTGGAGGGAAGGGTCTAAAAGGAAAATCGAAGAGAATGAATGAGCCCGCAGGCCTCTCTGGGCAACTGCCCAGGATCAGTCCGAGGGAGCAGGGGTGCTGCTGCTGAGCTGGATTGGAGGAGAAGAAAGAGGAATGGGACTGTTGGGAAGTGGATGAGGAAGAACCATGTACTGTAGATTGTTTATGGTTTACACCCACAGAGTGCGTTTGGTTATGATTTGTGGTGCAAAGCTGTGAGACAATGTGAGTAGATGTTGTGTTGAGAAACGCAGAGTAGAGGGTGGATTCACGAGGTCAATCAATTCATTCATCATTTTAACTCTGCACTCCCTCCCCATCTGAGGTGAATCTGCTGTTTGAATAGAGGTCTACAGGAAAATCCCACCCTTATTAAAGATCTGAACCTGTCAATGGTCTCAATTGCTATAGTTTCAGGTCTTCTTCAACAGCAAAAATAGCAAAAATAGCAAAAATATGTGGAGTTTCACAAATCATGACACTTTGTATGATGGAAGTGAACTGCACCAAAAATGCCATCATTTATAAAGGTCTACTGTACCTGTTTACTAAAGAGTCAATGGTGGGTCTCAATTGCTAGTTTCAGGTCTTCCTCAATAGCATTTGGTGTTGATTTTGTACCACGGTTTACAGTGACAGACAACAACAAGATATCCCCAAAATGAACATGGTACTGGCCAAAATTGAATCAATGGGCTTCAAAATGAAAGTTCAGACTCTTATGGGTGACATCACAACTGCTTGCCACGTGCTCCACAGGCATGGTTTCTACTGGTTAGTAGAAGGTCTAGCATATTTTCGGGGGCAGTTGCGATATTTGCTCATTTCAAGGAAATTTTTAGTGTAAATGTGTGCAGGTGTTTCTAATGATGATGACAAATCAAAATGACAGTTTAAAGACCCCATGAACACGAGAGCTGCTGTGAGTAGTGCTGGGTCCGCAGCATGTTGAGCTAAGAGAAGTGGCTGGAAGACGCATTCAAACAACCTCATAACTGTAATCACTCCTGTAAACACACATGTAGTCCACTGATCAAATTGTTACTGCTGCTGTCACCTCGTGGTAAAAGATTAATTAGGTCAGTGGAGAAATATGGACATAAACATTTTTATCAGCACAGTCATCTATAAAACATTGTTCAGTTTTGATGGTCCAAATCCTCAGGAGATTTTTTTTTTCACGCTCATGACTGTAAATGTTTTTGCGACGCAACATCGTCTGGCAGCCATACTGTAGGACTTCAGCTCAAATTAAAGCAGATTTTTGCACTGACTGACTGGGAACTGATCATGATCATGAATTAATTTTTTTTTGGCGGGTGCTTTGCAAATGAGCTGGCTAGTTTGCTAAGTCATTCTAAGCACATCACGTAGGTATGGGGTTATTCAGAGAGCAAAGCCATGACCTCCATCCAAGCTGGAGCTTCACAAGGTCAAAGTATAACAGAGTAGTGATATATTCTGGTGGCATGGAGTCAGTATGCAGGTGTTAGCATTTGTCATTAGCTGGCTTAATAATAATGCAATAACTCAGCTAAATCTGTGGAATAAAGCCTGTCTGACGTTTGCATGGCATTATTTTCTGTGTGACGCAATTTTTGGATGAATGTAGAGCAGATTCTTCACCACACCCAGAGGCTTTGGGATCACATTATCCCAGAGGACATTAAACACATCATAGTACTTTACACTGTTGCCCTGAATTCACCTGTTACAGGAGATGCTGTCAATTAATCTGTCGTAATTACCTCAGTGGTCATGAGGGAAGGAAAACCAGCAGGCCAATGCCCCGTGTGTAACATTTAGTAGGGATTAATGGAAAGATGTGATATATAACCCATAAGTATGTTTGTATAGGTCTATATAATAGCTTTTAAAATGGCTTGGTTTTCGTAGCTCAACTGTGTTCACACGGAACAGGACCAAATTACATCAAAGTCATCAGGCAGTGCAATGGACGCGTTATCGCTTGTGTCATTGCTCGCGTCATTGCTCAATGATTTGACGAAGGACAAAATTACAGTTGTGGCATTTGGTCATCTGAAGTTCTACGGTCCTTTTACTTTTTTTCTGCCACTTGCAATCTGAGTAACGTCGGCCATGATCAACAGTAAAAAGAAATACTCCTCTTCCAACAAAAATATGCGGGGTTTCAGAAATCATGACACGCGTACGATGGAAGTGAGTTACACAAAAAAAATGTCCTGTGACGCATTCCACGCAAGAGACGTGACTCGAAAAATTGCTTCTGTGTGTGGAATTGTAAGTTTGAAGTCAAGTTTAACTTCTGTAACTAAAATAAGCCATTTTCTATCACAAGCTATTTATTTAATTTTTATACGTTGTATTTATAATTTTCCATAATTTTTCCATCTATGTGATCTCTGACCTGCTCCTGTTGCCCACGTACATTTGTTGATGCCGTTGTGCGCAGATAATTCCAACTCTGCACTTCCTCCCATGAACACCTGCAACAGCTCACCGGCATTAACCCAATGCTTTTATTGTGAAACATGCTTTACAACAGACACTGAATAATCACTGTTCTGATCTACAACTATAATTGTGTTGCTGTTACTGAATAAAGTATACTGAGATGAACTGCATTTAAGTTTGAATTAAAAGCGACCTGTCCAGGGTGTACCCTGCCTCTTGCCCTATGTTAGCTGGAGATAGGCACCAGCGCCCCCCGTGACCCTTAGTGGATAAAGCGGTAGAAAATGAGTGAGTGAGTATAAGATGTTGACCTTCACAGTCGTGTAGTTGCTGCTCTCCTGAACATGCAGCAGCGTGCCAGTCTTGCTGCGCGTCCTGAACTTGACCTCCAAGCTGCTGGGTCCGACGGGGTCAGAGGACCTGCCCTGCAGTGACTGTTGGAGCTGGACGTCACGTTTTGGGCCGGGCTTCAGGGAGTAGTCCAGTCGGCCAGTACCATCCAGAGACAGGGCGGTGTCAGCCGTAATGTCTGCAGGACACAGATGGGGAATATTCTCAGTCCAGTTGTAACTTAACACAAGTTTCACAGGCAAATTTAAAACATTAAAATATAAAATATAATCACTCTGCTGCTCAGGGACGCTCAGGTCTAAATGATTTTCCTGCCTTGACCACAAATTGGTCCTTACTTTCTCACTCATGGTTTGAAATATCTTCCTGTAAATTAAAGATGTAGGTCAATTCCCACAACAGCCTGTGTTTCCTTGAGCCAGAACCTGAATGCAAATCCTAACTGGTCAGTTAGGAACTTGAAGTCCCCATGAAGTGATAAATATATCTCTTGTGACTTTGTCACACCACAGGAAAATGTGTACCCACCTTACTAAATTTGAATGATTTAAAAAAAACTGGTTTTAAATAATGTCACATTTAGCTTCAGTTTGAATAATTTGCTCTGGTAACTTCCACCATCATCTCCACCTTAGTGTTCTTTGTGTCTGTCTTGTTGTGAAGTCTAGAGATTAGGTCAGGGCCCAAAGAAGGGCCGCAGGATTGTCTTTGTGGGTCGACTAAATAAATTTGCAGAAAAAACTGCATTTTTTTCCGTCTCCCATTTTAAATACGATTTGTGTGCATAACATGCGTAAGATCAAATCATGTATGTATTTTTTTTGGAAATGTCTGGTTTACCTAAAAGGTTGTAAAAATAGAAACTTTTATATTGTGAATAAGGTTAAAATGGCGTTTCAAATGGCGTTTTTTAAATATTTTTTCCTGTCTGTTGCATTGAACCACAGATTGCCATGCTTGTATGTAATGTACAACTTAAAACCAAAAAAAATTGATTCCTTTTTGAGTTGTATTATGAAAGGATCAAAATAAACATGATGCTGACTATTAATTAAAACAGCTCATTTTACCTTTATGCCTCAGATACCAGTTATATACAGTATATACACACAGTAAATATATATATATAACATGGTTGCTTTGAAATAAGGCTCAGCATGTAGCATTGTGGCTTATATTAAAGGGTACAATGAATGGTGCCGTTGACTCATGGAGGAAGCATCATAAATAATCATGATAGAATAATCTTTCTTCCCTAAGTGCAACTTCAGCAATACAGAAAGTCACTTCAAAGGCATAAGCACTTACATTTCTCACAGAATTTGCCCGTGAAGCCGTCCACGCACTGGCACTGCTGCCAGGACCAGCGGTCCAAACAGGTGCCCCCATGTCTACAGGGGCTGGCGGTGCAGGCTCCTTCCAGTCTCGGACATCTACAGACACACAAAGTGACAATCAGGTGGTCAGTTTGACATGTCAGCCACACAGTCGGCAGAAAGAGAGACTCCAAAAAAAGGGACAGATGAGCTGTAATTTCTCTCACCCGTGTAAAGATACAAAAAAAAAAACCCCACAAAGAACCCCAGAGAATTAGCATATTAAAAGATCTGTCTTCGCCTCACAAAACAGAAAAGTAAAAAAAAAAAAAAAATTCCACAAATGGTTTCCCTCATCAAAATCTGCTTTTTTGTATTAAAAAAAAACATCTTTTTAAGAAAACCTCAGGAGGGTTTGAGAGTGTGAACAGATGTCCCACAGTGAGTGTCAAGGGGGTTAGAGAAGATGGACAGATTTAGAGATGAGGGACAGAGGATGAGAGGGTGAGAGGTTCACGGGTTGCTGACCTGTCAAGGATGCCACGCGATGCCAACGCCTGACTGGGCTCCAGCGGGCGGCCATTGACCGCGAACTCCATGATGCAGCCGACAAAGTCGTGGGTGGTGATCTGACCGCGCCGATGAAGGACGGGCTCTATTGACCTGACGCCTCCCACCGAGAGCCGGTTAGGCTGCACGTCCAGGATCCTGCGCGCACACACACACGGACAGATGAACAGAAGCTCACAAAGGGACAGAGAGAATACACAGAGACAGAAAAAGTCCATATGCACAGGAATCCAAACGTTCACAGATGCACTGAAATATTCAGAGGCATAAGCACACACATGCACACACACACACATACACATTTACAACAGAAAGACACAGCGGGTCAGTGAGTTTCACAACAACATGGTCCCAGGACAATTATAGAATAAACCTTCTGCAGACCTTTCTGGCCTTTTCTCATCTGCTGAATCAATCTCTTTTTTCCACTCTCTCCCTCTAACACACGTGCACACAAACACACACGTAAAACGATCAAACATACACAAAAACACACGCACAGTCTCAAGTTTTCACCCCACACAGCTTGGCTCAACATTGTCTGTGTGTTAAAGCTGTAACCATCCAGTAATTCAATGTAGGCTTACATCATATATTACACATTTGCAGCAGATAACTTCATTTTTCACCCATTTTTCGAATTAAATAGTAAAAAAAAAACAACTAACTTTAACACATACACATGAACACACACATGGACAAATGTGTCATCATCCAAAACTTTCACAATAAAGCAGTGATGGATGAACAAAAAGCAAAATCAAAGATGAGAAGCTGCTCCATGGATCTGTGTCAGATTCTTTCCTTTAGTTTTGTTCAAGGTTTACTCCATGTCTCTTCCTATTTGAGTTTCTTCCTTTATTTATTCTGTACAAACTATCGCAATCTTAATTTTTTTTACGCATTTCTTAGGGTCAGAGCAAATTTCCATCTCACTGGATGAGTCAAACTCAGTTGGAGAAGCCATCATGAACTGTTTCCTAACCCAGGAGGAAAAACCATGTTTGGTTGAAGCTGTCAAAGCTGGTCTTCGTGCAACCAGTGACAGGCAACAGGTCAAAAGTGGAAGGGTGAAAGTCTGAGCAGGAGGAATATTGTACTCTGTGTTTAAAGTGAAACTCCAGTGTAGTGATTGTACTTTGTTGATTTGCGGCACAAAGCTCTGAGTGAAGAGCAGCAGCTGTAAAGAATTACACCAGTGTGCTCATAGTCATACCAGGTACATAAAAACAACATAAACTGGACCTGGGTTATTTTCCATTATTTTGCAGACACTGGAACTGAAACTCTCACCAGTGTGTGTGTGTGTGTGTGTGTGTGTGTGATTTTCATACCAGTCAGTGTGCACAGCCACATTGCTGACAGCACAGTAGCCTGGCTCATGGTCATCACCACACAGGTCCACAGTCAGGGAAGCAGCCTATATGAAAAAAAGAAAACACACAGGAAGCATGTGTAATTGTAATTACTATAAATTTAAAATGCAATTGACTGTTAACCTTTTTTGTTAATCATCACACTACACAACAAAATTCACAGAGTACCTGAAAAGTATTTTATTTAATGTATTATTACATTATGTAGCATGGAGTTTAAGATTTATTTTGCTGTTTGTGAACTGCTCAGTCTCTCTGCACCAAAGTCTATATAAAAAATCTGCTGTTTTAGCTCACTGATCTATTGCTGGCTCATATGAATTTGTGTCACTTATGAAAATCCCAATGAAGGCTCTCAAACACAAAATAACACACATGAACCTACTGAGGAGGCACCTGTGGATTGACAACTCCTACATGTGCTGTGACATAAAATTGTTGATTTTCTCTATGGACTTTGGTTCAGAGAATGGCTGGTTTACAAGTGTTGACTATGTGACAGGAACTCATACAACTTATTAAGTAACCCTTTTAACTCCCAGTTCAGAAATGTATGTGACTTGACTTACCAAATCAAAATGTGAGTAAAGCTGATGTTAACACTTTTATCACATTGACACACAGTTTGTTGGTAACTTGATATATGTGGCTCCGATCATGGCTCAGTGGCTGAAGACCATCAAAAATGTTAATCCATAAGTTCCTCTGTAACACCCACAATTCTGAGTTTGGTTGCCACAGCAACCATTTTAATTGCCCTCCTAAATAACTTAGTTGATGGAAATGGGCATGATTGCATATTTCATTTAATTGTTAATAAAAGTGTTTTTAAAAAAGTTAGACAGAAACCCAGTGAGTGACAAAGCAGACCAATGCAGGCTGTGTCACACGTTAACACATGTGCACATTGAGGTTTTGACAGAAGGAAAAGTAGAGTTGAAAATTGTCAAAGGTCTGTTATTTGCCGCACGATTCCCCCACCCTAATAGAACTTTACTGTGTGCAGATCTTTAGGCTGACTTGGCCTGTCACACCAAATATCTTCTCAGACTGTGGGCACCACTTTCACCCCAGGGTTCTGGTTCCACCCATTCATTTCTTACTGAGTATTTGTGTAACTAAGTCATGTTCAATGGTTAGAGTGAGTTTTGTCCACCACAAAGCATGTTGGCCAATTATTTTTCATCATTCCCGTACAGTGGTTGATGGGAGTGTGGCATAAAAATGACATCGATTACAGCAAACATTTCCTATTTCCCGTTAATGGCACTAAATCTTTTGCGCAGATGTGGCTTGCACTGTTTCTCTCTCTTGCCTCCCCTCCCTCTCTGTCTGTCTCTCTCTCTCTCTCTTTGTGTGCCCTGAGAGGGAACGACCTTATGAGGAAGAAAAGAAATGGGCTGGTGAGGAAACTGTCCGTAAAAGTGTGTGAAAGTGTTGAAAAACCGGGGCAATCATGCTCCACCTCTCCTGGACCTTGAGTAAACACGGACCACACCGGCTCGAATCTCTCACACAAATCATCCACAGTCCTACACACACACAGACACACACAGACATGTACTCACACATGTCTGTACCTCAGAACCAGAGATGAAACCTCATTGGACAGAAAGGCAGAGAGGTTTAGGATGTGCAACTCTAACAGTTCAGTTTTAAAGTTGGGGGGTCGTTAAACACCAAATGTGAAAAATGATGCAAAAATCTATGAGTTGACCTTTTAATGAGGCAAATGTCATGTGAGAAATTACACTTTCCACATTTAAAAACAAAGGGTCTGGGACGGTGGTCAAATACTGAATAAGGGTGTTTGATTTCTAACAGTGATGTTTTGACTACATTGAACATTTTTCCCTTTGTGTTATTAAATCAATGTGGTAACTGTTTAGTTTATATTCAATCAATTTCTCACTTCTTGTATACTGGCCAATGGAATTATTGCTTTTACGGTAATGGAGAAATAAAGTGATTAAGGTGGCAACGGTGATAAATCAAAATTGTAACAGGATCTATGAACTTTCTGCTCCCTCTGATTACTTGGATCACGCCTGATGAAGTTGTGCGTGACCACGTCCTTTGGTTTCTGTCTGTTTTTGACATTGGCTCTAAAACAGACCTCAGCTGATCCCCAAAATAACCCACAACACCTTTTTAAAAAAAAAAACAAAAAACAAAAAAAAAAAAACAAAAACATAGTGAGTGGATTCACTTTTCACCACCACACTCTTGTCTCTTGTCTCTCATTCTTCTTGAGTCCTGACGTGATCACCTCGCCTTATTATTCACCCGGCAGCGCACACAGATGGACTCACAGTTCTTCACGTATTCCTTTCCATCCCGTCACTCTGCACCAACTCAAAACTGACAATTTAACGATTTTACCAGCTTCCTATGAAACTCCCAGCACACGGTGAGAAATGACAGATCTGAAGTCCAGCAGGAGAGCTATATTATAGAAGTTCTGACAGCGCCTGGTTAGAATTTTTTTCCCTCTTTCCTTGCCACTGCATTGCTGGCAGGGAGAAGCCTCTCATTCAGAGCATAGGAGACAGAAAATCAACCTTCAGAGCCATTTTGGATCCTCTTATTGTACATCACAACGGGCAATAAAATATAATTACAAACCATGAAAACCATGAGCTGTGGTTTGAGGGAGTTAATTATAATCTGATGGTGCAAAAAAGAATATAAGGCCAATTTTGGATGAAACTTTCTGGTCTAAAAGCCCAGGACATAAACACTACACACACCTTTTAAGTCACGTGAGTTGATTTTTACCAGAGAAGTAGGAGATCTTACCATCCCAGCTCTCCTGGCGATGACTGTGTGGAACTGTCCGTCTGCAACTTTTATCATTGTCATGAGTTTATAAGTTCCACTTCCCAGGTTGAAGGAGAAGCGCATCCGTCCCTCGAAGATCTCCAGAGCCAGGAACTCCGCCTTGTCTCCGGTCTGGTTATCGTGGTTGTACATAAGCAGAGCATTGCTCTGCAGGGTAGCAAACTTAATATATATGTAGTTATTGTTGGGATCCAGAGATGGAAACTCCATGTAAGAGAGCTCCTCAAAGCCATAGCTGTTCAGTTCACAGTGTTTGCCGAAAACCCCTGAGGACAAAGACAGAACCAAAAGAGGAATCAGAGAGGAAGTCACTGAATGATTTACACTGCTGTTGCTGCTGGGATTAAAAAAAAATATCTGCAGATAAAGTGGAATCTTTACCGAGCAACATTATCTAGTATGTATTTAATAGCTACAAAAGAGATATCACAGATAATAATCTTGCATCTTTGGAAAACGTCAATACATCCAAACTGGAGGCTTGTTTATGACAGCAACAATACAAAGCATGATAAATGGAGCCACTAAATGAAATGCCCACATTTGCCATGGAAATCATGGTTTAACTTTCTATTCTTTAGGGGGTTTTACATGTGAAATTGTCCATCTTGCATTTCAATTTGCCAGAGCTCACTAATACCCTGAAAATGTTTCCTATCATTACTTACCAAATGGACAATGACAGTGATATCCATCCACCCGATTCTGACAGGAGCCACCATTAAAACATGGGTTACACTCACAGTGATTGATGATGGAATCACAGGTTTTGCCTGGGTTCACAGAACAACACAAATTAAAATGGATGGAGTGGCAGACAACACAGGAAAACCCCGAGGGGAGCACAGTTCACTTTCCCCACAGGCCAAGTCATGCAGGCCTTTCATCACCTCACAGCTGAGAAATGCACTTCAAAAAAGGGCTACAACAAATTATTTATGTGTGATTTAAACTGTTTTAGTACACTTTTTACTTATTTTTACTCAGTATTTTTGGGAAATACAAGATGCTATTTTGGCACACTTGTCAAAAGATGACATCATTTGATCCAAAACAACATCTTGAAACTTTCATAGGAAAATGATCTCACACAACTGGAAGATTCTTCCCCATAACAAAAATGACACTTTCAAATTTATTGCAAAATCAAAAATATGTTTGGATAAGGCTCTCTCACTTTTTTTTCCTTTTGCAGAACAGAAACACAAACAGTTGCAATGTACATGAATTGTCATCACATAAACAGTACAGGTGATCATATGAAATGATAAAAATAAATAAATAAAATGGAAATGATTAAATGCAAGGGGACTCACCAAGAACACATACAAAGAGTTTTAGCTTGTAAATCCTGAGACAAGTTGTTTAATGGAGGCAGACCCTGCTGCCAAAACCAGGCAGGGAAAACAGGAAGTTGAGAGTTCACTATGAGGGCATGAAAACTACTGTAAGTCAATAGGTGCATTTGTTCGGGGGGGTCATTTGTCTTGATGAAACCTCAAGATTTCTGGTCATTTTTTATCCTCATAATAAAAAGGGACAGTAATGACTTGACTCGAGGCAAATCTCCTGCTTTGAAAATGTCTTTCAGATGCTGCAGTCAGCAGCTGGACATCACACAGGATTTAAATTACCAAGTAATTCCACTTAAAATCCACTCCCCTTTTATCAAGGGTAATAATGCGGAGCATTCATTACTTTTCCAAACTAAAAAGCCCGATTGGATCTTTTATAAAGCTGCTCATTTGTCATACAAATCAAAACAGAGCCAAATGAGAAATCTGTGATTAAGAAGCCCTTCTGTGTACAGTTGGATTAGAAATGCATCTGTGTGTGGTCATAGCTGCATGCACCATGAAGGCACACAAAGAAATGTGATACTGGGGAACTGTGTGTGGAATCTACACTCAAGTCCTGACTGGGGTCAGCTTTGTATCATCCTTTTTTTATTAAAGCAAACATGACAGGCTGATATACATCACGTCCGATACCCCCCAACTAGTAAATCCCAAAATCAAACTGTTTCTGGCATCCTTGCTTGCATGCTATGGCTACATAGCACCTCCTGGAAACATTCAAAGGCAAATATTTTCCTTGGACCTAAAGCAGTGTCTGTGAGTGCATTGTCATGTGAGTGTCCCCACGTTTTTTTTTTTTCTTCTTTTCTTTTCTTTTATAAGCCTCACATGAGTGACTGTGGTCAGAAATAAAATGTGACTTCTGTGTGTGCAGTACCTGCAAAGCCAGATTTGCAGAGGCAGTTGAAGCCGCCGGGGAAGTTCTGGCACAGTGCCCCATTCTTGCAGGGATTGGAAAGGCATTCATTGATGTCCCTCTCGCAGGCCATGCCGGTGAAACCTTCAGGACATGTGCAGGAGAACCCACCCACCAAATTGTGGCAGGTGCCGCCATTGTGGCAGGGTGATGGCTGGCACTCATCGATGTCTGTCTCACACAGAGCTCCTGTGTATCCTGGCCTGCAGCTGCAGGCATATGGCTGCAGGGGGTGGTTGGAAACAAGGATCACTGGGACACTTTCTTCTGTCTTCATATCAGGTCCGACACTGAGACGCCGTTTGCAGCTGCCCCCGTTCTGGCATGGGTTATGTGTGCAAGGATCATGGTCCACCGCATCTATTTGCACCCCGCTCTGTCTATATAAAATGTCTTTGATACTCTGGAAGAATGTGGCCACACCACTGGGGTTGACATATTGTCCATGGCCCCGTTTAACAGCTGCCATCAGGAAAGTCTGATTGTTAAGCTCAAATGCTCCGTAGAGAAGCACTCCTGTGCCTAGTCCTGCTAGCTGAGAGTTGGCAATGCGTAAGAAACTGAGGTAGTGGTTCGTAAGGAAATTTTTGATTCCTTGAGAGTTGAGTCGAATGAGAATGCTGTTGTCTACTGTGGCATTGGTGAAGCCCATGAAGACGACTCTGGCTGTATTGCTGACTGAACCGTGGACGCCATCACTACTACGGATGGTTAGCTCAAAAGTTCCGTCTGTTGAACGAGATTTAGAGTTGAGGTTGCAGGATCCAGTTGGGATATTAAACAGACCAGAAGATGGAGGAATTAGGGAGCAGAGGAACCTGTCCTGAATGTCTGGGTCTTGGGGTTTGACATCACCCAGAGAACCTCCAGGAAACATGTTCCCAAAGTAGTGGACAAGGATTTCCATGGACCTTGGCTCAGACGGGTTGTCATTCTGATCATTTATTTTGACATGGACTGTTCCTGTGGAGGACATTTGGGGCACACCAGAATCCTTGATCATAACAGAGAGGTAGAAGTCGCTTATCTGTTCCCTGTCTATCTCTCGGCTGGTGGTTATCACTCCAGCTGGACTAAGACTGAAATAGCTGTTAGCAGAGCCAGAACTGAGGAGGCTGTACAAGAAAGGGCCTTGGTTTGGGGGTAGATCTGGGTCAGAGGCTGTTAGTGTTGTAACTCCAGTGCCAGCTCTCTGGTTCTCCATTACTTCAGCATAAGCAGTTGTCAAAGTTGGACCATTATCATTGATATCTTCCAGATTCACAATAACGGTGGTGCTTCCTGTTGCAGGAGGTGTGCCAGTATCTACAGCTAGAATGGTTAGATTATAAACAGGAGTTGTTTCTCTGTCCAGCTCTGCGGCCACAGAGACTTGGCCGGTTTTCGGATTGATAGTAAAAACATTTTTATCAAACTCTGGAGAAATGGAGTAAGTAAATCGGCTCCAGCTTGGAACAGAGTCTGAATCCTCAGCACTCACAAAGGTTACCAGACCACCGGGTGAGAGACCCTCACTAACCTGCACATCATATAGTTCTTGGGTAAAAACAGGAGGGTCATTAGCGTCAAGAATTGTGATATTCACAAACACTTCATCAATATCTGCACCACGAATGCTTCCTGCATTCTTGGCAAGAACTTTGAGTGAAATCTTTTCTTCCTTCTCACGGTCCAGAGTACCTGTGACATAAATCTGACCTGTTTTCTTATTGATGCTAAAGCCTTTCTTTCTGCTCTTCCCAAAAATGAGGTAGTAAACCACTCCATCATCTCCTTGGTCCCGATCACTGGCAAACACTTCCCCAACCACTGTGCCTTTTGGAGCAGCTTCAGATATTTCAAAGTAGTACTGTTTGGACACAAAGCGGGGTACGTATTCATTGGCTCCCTTTAGTTGAATATTGACATTGGCAAAGTTGCAGCGCTCCTCTTCTGGGACATTGAAGGCCTTTACTGTTAAATGGTAGACCTGCTTAGATTCGTAGTCCAAAAAGCCTTGGGTGGTGATGGTGCCTGAGTTTGGGTCAATAACAAAGAGGTCACTGTCTGATGACTGTATCACATAAGCCATGACTGCATTAGCTCCTGAATCACGGTCTATGGCGTTCAATTTGACTACTGTTGTGCCACTGGGAACATTCTCCTGCACAGTGGGAAAGTATTCTTCAGGATCAAACACAGGAGGGTTGTCATTCACATCGGTTACATGTACTGTGACAGAGACATAGCCTGTTTTTGCTATCCAGCCTCCATCAGTGGCTGTAACTCTAAGTTCATGTTGCTGCTTCTCTTCAAAGTCCAGAGGTTTAGCCAGGGACAACACTCCAGTTTTACTGTTAAGTGCAAACAGGCCCTTTTCATTCCCTGAAGTAATATTGTACGTGATAAGGCCATTCATTTCCTTGTCTTTGTCTCTGGCAGACACAGTCCTTATGGCTGTTCCCACAGCAAGACTTTCAGGTACAGTAGCTGAGATGTGGCTTTGCGAGAACTCAGGCGTGTGGTGGTTTTCCTCTGTAACCACAATTCGCACTGACGTTTGTGATGACAAAGGAGGATTCCCTCTGTCGCTCGCTGTGATGTCCATGAGGAAAATCTTTTTCATATCGGATGTAAGAGAGGAAGCAACAGTAATCCATCCACTTGTTTTGTCCAGTTTAAATTTACTAGAGCTGTTTCCACCTGTAATTACATACTCCACCTCAGAATTAAGGCCAAAGTCTTTTTTGTCTTGAGCTCCAACTCTAATCAGTCTGGTGCCAACTTTGACACTTTTGGTGACAGGAGTGAAGTAGTTCAGGGAATCAAACTCAGGTGGATTATCATTGCTGTCAACAACATTTACAATTACCGTTGTCTCACTCATCAGAGGCTTCACTGCCCGGTCAGAGGCTGTCACAATGAAGCTGTGGCGATTTATATTCATACTACTAGCAGCAGTCGAGTTCTGATATTTTAACTGCTGCTTCACAAATATCTCTCCAGTGCTGGCATTGATTCTAAAAAACTCAGACTGGGAGCGAATGAAATAAAAGATTTTGCCATTGAAACCCTCATCAGGATCTGTAGCAGAAACCCTTGTAACCAGGGAACCCACTTCAGTGAGCTCAGGATAGTCCAGGTAGTAAGACGGACGACTAAATCTGGGGGCGTTATCATTAATATCTGTTATGAATATGGTGACATCTGTGCTCACGGTCCAGCCAGAGTCATGGGCGGACACTTTGACTATGTAATGATTAGTGTCTTCTCTGTTGAGCGGCCTGCTTATTGTTATGTCTCCTGTGCTTGGATTAATGTTGAATGGAAGACTTGCATCTGTAATTGAATAACGGCTGATGGCGTTTGAGCCAGCATCCTCGTCTGTGGTGGTGACCCTGGTGACAGTGTAACCCACTGGGGCATTTTCTGCCACTGTAGCGCTGAAGATTTTAGAAAACCTGGGGGCATTGTCATTCACATCCAGCACACTGATTAACACTTTGACTGCTGTGTTTTTGGGCGGCAACCCCCTGTCAGCGGCTTTAACTTTCAAAGAGTACTGAGCCACCTTCTCCCGGTCCAACGGCCTAGTGGTTCGAATTTCACCAGTCGCTCGATTAATACTGAAGCTGTTCTCCTTGTTGCCATCAACGATGGCATATTCCAGCTGTCCATTAGGCCCACTGTCCAGATCTATTGCAGAGACAATTAGCACCCGCTGAGGTGAAAGATTCTCTAGTATTTCAGCATGGAAAGGATCCTTATCAAACACTGGGTGATTATCGTTCACATCCAGCACATTTATTTCCATCTTTTCATAAGAGGAATAAGGTGGAAAGCCCTGATCTCTGGCCTCGACCCAGAGAACATACTTCTGAATGTGCTCATAATCCAGCGAGTGTCTGATTGACAGTTCACCTGAGAGCTGGTCAATGTGAAAAGCGTTATCCAGGTTACCACTGGCGATGTAATATGACAGCGGTCCACCCCTCATTGAAGATCCGGTCACTGTTGTTACGACGTGGTTTGCAGGCTGGCTCTCAGGGAACGTGAAAGCACGCTCCTTCAAATTGATGATGGGAAAGTTTCCTCCAGTAACGAAGCGGACTGTTACAGTAGTTGTATCCGTTTTGGGATTCACTCCACCGTCTTTTACTCTAACTGTGAGGGTAACTTCCGAGCTTCCTGTCAGCTTCTCATTGGCAGTGATAGCTCCTCTGACCGGATCGATCTTAAATTTCTCTGAGTTGCGTCCCATCAGGGAGTAGTGGAGCTGAGCGTTGGACCCGGCATCTTCATCAGTGACAGTGACAGCAAAGACCAACGACCCTGAGGAAAACAAATGAGGATAAATTAGATTTACAACATTTAACAAAATAAATCAGACTCAGATACTTATAATTTCCCAGGAGGAAATTGGCTGCATTGTTCGCTCAATCAAGAATTGAGATAACATGCAGAGAATAAGTTTGCAGGCATAAAATGATCAAAAACAAGATAAACAAAAAGTTGAAATAGATAAAATTTCAGCATGAAATATAAACATGACTAGAAACATGTCGCTTATCTTAATGCAGATCAGACCTAAAGCCCATTAAACCCCACATAGGAGTGAAAGCTAATTAATCACATCCCCACTGGTCAAAACCAATCAAACCTTGTTTTACTGGTTTACTGGTTGCTTAATCAGTGGGAATGGGTTATAAGAGTTCAATAAGTCCTCTCTGAGTATCTTTAATGGCACATACTAACCTGCTGCAGTAGAGGCAGGAATGTGTGTGACATAGGGGTGGTGGTGGAAGCGCGGTGGGTTGTCATTTATGTCTGCCACGGTCACGGACACAGTGGCAGAGCTGGATAAGCCCTCGGGCCGCCCACCATCGGTAGCCACAACCAGCAGCTGGTAATTAGCCCTGTCTTCTCGGTCCAGCAGGGAGCTGGTGATGATCTGTCCTGTGGCAGGGTTGATGGAGAACTGGCCGTGTCCTCCAGTCAGACTGTAGCTGTGGGAGAGATCAAAAGATAGTCCCTTGTTCATTAAACTTCACTGAAAGTCTGAGTTCACTCAGATGATTAATTAAATCTGCATTGGCATATTTGTGATTCCAGTTATCAACTCTGTGAAGTAAAATAAAGTCTAACCACTGCCCTGAATTTAAAATAAGCGTTTTAATTTTGTATTTTTGCACAGTAATTTGTTATTTTCACCTAAATAGAGTGAACAATGTCTTACAAAATGCAAAGAAACACATTTCTGATCATGTTTCTCCCAGTTTGTTTCACATAATTAGATCTAAAAAGACGTTCTTACTGTAAGAGATGCTTAAAGAAAAAAAAAATCCATGAAAGGTGACTATAAGTGGTTATAAATAAACCCCCGGTGAAACATTTCACCAAAGCATAAATATGGGGATGTACTTGCATCTTAAACTTACTTTACTTTGACAAGACACACAAAAACTAAATGTTTCATTAAATTATCCTCAGTTATTACATGATCTATTACAATGTCAATATGTTTAATATGTATATTTGTTATTTACCTTTTATCATCCCATTTTTGTCAATTTTCACCCTTTGTTTTATTGCTTTCACTGCTTTTATTTGCTCACACTTTTGTTTTGTGGCTTTGTCTTTGTGTTTCTCTTGTCTCTCTCCCCAACTGTCCTGCTTTTGCTTTGCTGGTCAAAGAACCTTGTAAACCTGTGCTTTTAAAGGTGTTATATACATAATGATTGTTATATTTATGATACCTGACCCCTTCCCCTACACCAGTCTCTACAAACTTCTTTGTAGCTGTCACAATGTGATCTATAGAGGGCACTGTTTCAAGTTTCACAGAAACACATTTAATAGAAAAACAGGGAGAAGTATGTTCAATAATGGTCACCATATTGTGCTGGCGTAACATCAAATCAGTGAGTTAACTGACTGAGGCATCCAGCTCCGTATTCTATCAAGTGCAGCCACTGTTTTCTGCTTCACTGCACAACGAAAGCCTCTGTGGCTCTGGCTGCCTCTTCTCTCTGCCGATGCTGGAGAGCAACACGATCCTTTTATTCAATTTATCCTCTTCATTGGAATTTGCATGATCAAACATGGAACTCATGAAACAAATCTATCAAATATAATAAAAGTGAACAAATCAAAAAGAATATACATTCACGCGTAAAATCTCATAAAGTAAAATGCATTAGGATGGAGTGGCATGTCATTTTTCACCCTGTATTTAGCAAGTTTTCAGCAGGACGCAGACATAAAGGAGACCTAACACACACACACACACACACACGTGTATATACACCAGTTCATAGTTCGTAAAACTATGCTGGAAAACTTGCTGAGACAAAACAATAAAGTTTTTATCAATCTAAATCAATCTGTCTAAACAATTTCAGAATTTAAATAAGAGAATGAAACAGAGCCGTCAAGTTTTTTTTTCTTTCTACATTCCATGTTATGGGCCATGTTGTCTAAGTGTTACTTGTCCTGACTGCATCCGGGAAACTTAAGACATGCAGGCTGGAGACACAGGCAGATTGGCACGCGCAGCTGACCAGGGAGCACTGGATTGCTCATGACGGAGCATGAGTTTTTATTATCTAATATTCATGAGAAGCTAAAATTGTTATCATGAAAACAACAACAACAACAAAAAATGCTATGCTGAGAAGCACAGAGAGGGTCATGAGGAGCTTACAGGCTTAACCAGCACTGTGTGAACTCATTTGGCAATAGTTTGAATCCAACAAACCTAAAAGTTTCATACTCCAGCTTTAAAAACTGGCCTGCCTTTGACCCCATATTTAAAGTTGGAGGCAGTAATGTTGGATTCAGGCAAAAGTGGAATAGGGGGGTCTAATTTTAAAAAGCAAACAAAGGAAAAACTGAAATAAAACATTCCCCCCCAGAGATGGAACAACAATAAACGACAATGTGTGAATGTAGAGAAGATGAGATGCTAAGCTTTTAAATGAGCGCTTGCACAACATCAGCAAGATTTAACTGTCAACATATGCTTGTGATCTCAACACTGTCCAGATTCAAGTCAAAAATTTGGGACTTACACTTAATGGGCTGTGAGAATCAAAACTAATAAGTGAAGGTAAACTGGTTCTGGTCTCCATTAAGGGCTCTCGAACCCCCTGGAACCCCTGATGGGCACAACCCGTACTGTCATGGACAATTAAGATCCTCATTACTATGTTTTGGGAAACTGGAGCACACAGTGGTATCCCCCCCCCCCCAACGTGCAGCCCGTGGGGTTACACAGGAGAGAGGCGGGGTCACACTTGAGTCAGTGTCCGGCTTTAGAGAAACTGACCAGAAGCTCTTACAAGCTCCCCCATGGAGGGGGCAGGGAGTGTGAATGCTGTCGTCCAGCTTGAGAATAGCAGGCCAAACAATGACGTCGGGTGTTGACTACAACTCTACATTCTCCTACTGAACTTTCATCAATTGCCACATTGGCCAGGAATTCCACAAAAGCTGGTGTTGAGGTAAAGCATTTCACTGAAGCTGCAAAGGCGAGCCAAACCGCCCCCCAGTCCTGTATCGTCTTGAAAGGGTATTTTCACACCAGGGGATCCAGTCAAACTAGAACTGGCCTGATTACTCACAGTAGCAACTGGACCAGCACAAAGCAAGACAGATCTCACTCTGGACTGTAAAAATGACCTAATTAGTCATTTGTGGCTTTGATAAAATAATTTTTAATTAATCTTAAGCGCGAATTCCATTCCCTAATGCTGTGTGTCTATCACTTTATAGAGTACTTCCTATCATTTGTTACTGATGCATGTTTTTTCGTACAATAAAAAACAACAACCTTTAATGAGAACATTAAATTGCTTTGTCTTGCTCTCAAGACAAAGTCTTATTTTTACTGATTTGTGTAGTCTGTCATTATTTCATCATGAGGCCATCTTACAATTCACTTTCCAGAAAAAAAAAAGTGAATGATCAAAGTGAAACCTGCGTTTGACTGTCGATATCTGAGAGTTTGATGTGGTTTTTAGAGCCACAAAGAAACTCATAGATGTAAACAGTGACATTTGTTGTGTGTCGCCACATCTCTCTCTCCCTCAACTCTCTAATTAAAGCATGAAAACAAGCCTCTCACAAGATAATATATGTATGGAAAAGCCACACAACTGGGTCACAAGAAAGAGAGCAGACGCTGGGACGAACCGTTACTTCTCAGAAGCAGAATACAAAAAGGACATTTCCTAAAAACAGGATAAATGATCATAAAACAGTGACAATCATGTACCTTATGACACCGTTGACGCCAACGTCGGCGTCCGAGCTGTTGACCAGCAGTACGTCTGTCCCTGTGGGGGCGTCCTCCGGGATGGTGGTGTGGAAGGTGGAGGAGGTGAAAACGGGGACGTTGTCATTTACGTCGTCCACCAGAACTGTCACAGTCCCTGTTCCACTCAGAGGTGGAGAACCTGAGGACAGACGGAAGACAGGGTGAGGGCTAGACCATAGACAGCAAATAAAATGTGGATGATTTGCACTTTGAAACCAACATTGAAGTAAATGTTTTGAATATCCTGAATATCCACCCGGATGTTTCCAGCGTCATCAGTGGCTGACAGTAGAAAGTCTTTATCTGGAGACATTTTGTCACTGACTTCTTGCTTATCTACTAGGACACACCTTGTGTGAGTATAAACCAGGCTTGGGTAATAAAAGTAGTTTATTTTTAAGCAAACTTAAAAAGTCAGTTAAGGGAGAAATTGCCCCTGTCGCCAGAACAGAAGTAATTCAAAACACTTTTGTTGACATGACAGGCCCAAATTTTCTCACTGACTGAATTAGAAACTCCTTTTGTGCCACAGAAATCTAGTGAAGGTGACATGTGAGCACCGTTACGAGTAGGAGGTTACGATTTTTATATTTGGACACTCACTGCACACGACTTTCACATGTCATTTGCAGCAGCGTCCACACCGAACTACTCCCCGCTTTTGTGAAGATTCACTCACAATATTCGTGCTGCGTTTAATTCAAGTAAACTTCTCTCTCCACCGGTTCTGGTTTCCGTCGGCCACACTGCCACATCAACACGCATGAGTGCACAACACATCAAAAGGGCTCGATGTCTCTGAAACCAAATCTTTCAGGCGTCCTTCCTGGGGTCTTGAGCACACATAGATTTAATCTCCACAAAAGAGAGGCGTCTATTTTAAGGTGCAGAGCCTGTGGAATCCGAGTGAGGAGAAGTTCTATTTTCAGCAAGAAATCCAACTGTTTTTATGTTTTTTCCTCCCGGCGCGGGTGACGAAACGAGGCTTGTTGGGCCCCCTGGGGATGGATTTAAATCAATAGCAGATGAAAACATGCCGCAATGCAGAAAAACCTGTGGAGAAAAAAGGGATTCAGACATCTGCCGTGCTTCAGCTGCTCTTTAAAATCCTCCCTCAAATGGCACCTTAAAGGGCCTGATCCATATTCCACAAACAGAAAGTTCAGCCTCGTCACACAAAGTCACAGTGTGAAATCTGGGGACAAATTCAAAGGTTTGGAAATCTTTTTTTGATTTACTTTTGTTTGTGCGGATCACCTGAGGACTGAGGAACAATTGAGCGTGTGGAAGATGCATCGGTTCCCTCCTGCAGCTCTGTTCAGGAATAGATGTGTTTTGTCATGGTGTTTTGTAGATGACACGTTCACACACACAAAATCCCAAGCTTGTGTACACAGCTGTGGACAACACCAGATGCTTGATCTCCTTTACCACGGGGGCCTGGATTAATAAAATAATAATAATTATAAAAAATGTTTCCCCTCTAAATCCAAACATGGAAAATCTGAGAAAGGATGTTGAGGGTCGGAAGAGGAAGCGTGAGGGATGTCATGGCTCTGTTCCTCTGCCAGCATAGATTATCTTATATATATGAGAAAATCTGCTCAGAATATGCTCATCGTGTTTGGTGCCAAATATTCTCATTTGAATTTCAGATGAATTATCCTTTTTCCAGCCCCGACCACTGTCTCCAGTGAAGTTACATGGCAAAAAAAAACATATTTATTTATATTACATGATATTTTTGAGTCTATTCTGTGTTGAAGCAGGAGATAAGATGTGCCTTTATTGATCTCCAATAGAGAAACTTTAGAGACAGACACTACCGCAACAAATCTTTGAGTGAGACTGAGCTCCACGGAGTGAACGTGGATTTTGATCTGAACTGTTCTTATTCATGTCTCAAATCCACATATGGGATATACATATATCTGATCTAGGGCCACATACTGAAGTGACGCAGATCAGATTTAAAAATTGAAATTGCTGATCAGATTTCTGTGTCTACATAGCACTGAAAAAAAGTCTATCCAGTAGATTATATGAACTTCAGTAAGGCAAATATGTTCTTTGGTTGTCATCTGCAGAGGATACCAAAAGAGTTTTCAAGTGAATTCTAGAATTTAGCTGAGGTTGTGCACAAAGGGATGCAGCGTTGCTCTGCCGCTGTCCCCTCACAACACTTAAATTTCAACACCTTTTTCATTCTAGGCCATGTTGAATCACTCAGGGCTGACTACTAAAACAACTACTAAAAGAAATTGTAAAATGTTTCTGACTTATTTTAATCTCTAATGTTACCTTTTAAGTTTCGGAAGTGAAGAAACTGGCTTATATTTAAGTGGAAGTTGTATGTGATACATAGTATATTTGATATATCGTCTGCGGGGCATTGGTTTTAAGTCAGTGAGTCACATGACACTCAAGATTTTAAAAATGTATATATATATAATATATACTGAGTACAATTTAAAGACTATGAATTCCATAAGCTACTTTTGAAACTGAAACCTTTTGATTAGCACAAAACATGCCTTTACTTAAATAAATAAATGCCAGTAAGGTAAGAAAAAGGGGCGAACCTCCTTTGAAATGGCTTTCCACTGACTGAAGTGTCCTTGAGCAAGAAGTGAAATCCCCTGTAATTTGCTGACACTAACCTGTGACCTCCTCATGGGCAACAAAGATCAACAAACTGGAGAATCTCTGTGGGGTCCCCAGGCCACAGTGGCTTCTCTCAGGTGGGCGGGAGGAAATTCCTCTCCGAATGCCATTTGAGAAAGTTTACTGTAACATCACTTCACGGCCTGGCTCTATGATAATAAACAGTCATCCAACCTCAACCTTGTCGTGTATATCCAGGTTTTCTGGTCAGAACAGAAGTGGCTATAATGTTTAGGATAAACACAGCTGAATTCCAGAAGCAAAAATAAATGATACAAACAGACAGTAACAGTAAACAATTTTTTTTAATCCCCCCCTCAAAAAAGCTTCACAAACCATACCGCACTGATCTTAAGTGACTCATTTACCAAAATGAGTAATGTTCTCTGCAAAGGCTCTTTTACGGGCCACTGTGTTTATAACCAAATATAGGCAATGTTGCATTTTGAGGTAAGTCTGTATTTCCACCTTAGCAAACATTTAAAATTTAGATTTATTTGGTCAAACGCAAAGAATTAGCGGCAGCAGAAACACAATCGGAGCAGAGAACATAAACTGTGGTGAGTCATTTCGGTAGCATTAGCCTACAGTGTCTCATCACAGGGGCTGTTATGTAATCAATGGACCACAACCTGTGGCTAAAACCCCAGAGTAGTCAGCAGGATTTCTTAATCAATGCAGTACTTGATTGTGGCTTTCTCATCCAAGCACAAGCCATGCGCGTCATGTTCAGTGCGCAAATTAAGTGAGTTGACGTCAGGCATAATTTGGACACAGTTGCCATGGCAACAGATCTTCCTCCTCCTCCTGCAGCTGATCCTCTTAAATTGAGGAGTGACCCAAGTCAGCAAGGTGTCACTTCACGTTAACGGGCGAGGAGCCGCGGCTGCTGCCAGACAGACGGCAACTCCAAGAAGAGTCGCTCTGTGAAGGCTGATAAGTGGCTTTGTTTACAGGCGCTGTTAAGCCCAAGTGACAGACACTGAGTGTGTGGTGACAACACTGAACACTTTACATAACAGTACAGTAACAACATGGTAATAATTTTGGATTACAGCGATATCATGGCAATTATTAGAGGCTATTGGTTTTCTTCTGATTATTATCATTATTGTCTTTCTTCCACCCGAAGGATCACATTCTGGGGAGCTTGAACATGTATGACAACTGATGGAACTTGGCGTAAAATTCAGGGAACTGAGAAATTTGGTATATTACATATAACAATTCCCCAATTTAGTACAGTTGAAGTCTCCACCACTTGTATGTGAGTACACAGGGAGCAGGGCTGCTGTATTTCAGAGGTTTTGTTTCTCCACAGAGAGCGGAAGCTACACATCTAGCACTAGTAAGTGTTTGAGTACTTGCACTGGTTAACTCTTTAGGGCCTTCTCTGGAATAAACACTGGCCTTGTCCAGACCAGTGGTCCTCATGGAGACCAAAACCTGGTCCTCATGAGACAGAACCTTGAGTCTCTAATTAAAATGAATTGTGAATTGTGGTCAGGTATAGGTTAGGCTTAAAGAAGTATCCTACCAAAAGCAGCTGTGCAAACCTGTGTGTTGGTGTAGAAAACACACATCGCACAGCACAGGAAGTGACATCACAGCCTGTTTACTGACTCAGTAGAGCGAACATCCTGCTTCGCCACCCTTTTGTGAGACCTTTGACCTGCTATGCCTCTGTCACCAAAGGACAATGTCACTCCTAATCTGTAATTAGCACAAAACAAACTACACCACCTCTCCTCCTCCTCCTCCTCCTCCTACTGCTGCTTCTAAAGCTCTGACCTGAACCGCACATTATTCTCCGGACCTTTTCCTGCTCCTTTGACCCATATTTACCCATTTAACATTGAGCCTGAGCACGTTTCTTTCATATCAGTATCATCGTAGCATCATGTGACTCAGGTCGTGCCTCCCTCACTGATATCACATAACCTCCTGGCAGCTGTTCCACCCTCTGCACACCCTGCTGTCCAGTGTGTAAATAGTTCAGATCTATCGTGTTACATCCTGTGGGCTTGACAGATTTAGTCATCAAGAAACTCTGTATCTTGGCAGGTATGCAAATGTATGTAAATGACATTGTCGTTTCAAGTGGCTGCGGTTTAAGTGAGACATTCCTAAGATGTTTTGATGGCGGCTGCTAAATAAACAGGGTCAACATCTCAGCAGGGTATGTCGTTTGTTTCCGATTCTTAAATTTCCTCCAAATGCCATACCTGTAATAGTAAGAAAAATAATCCCAACATACTTTCTATGCACAAAATTAACCCCCAACTCTTTTTTTGGAAGGAGTGACTCAACAGGAGAGGAATGCTCTCTTAGAGTGCTGAGAAATGCCATCATTGGAATCTGGCAAAGCGAAAGGAGAAGAGTGTCAGGGTCGATGATTTAGACAAATGCAGCCGGGGCGGGTGTCACCTCGTGTGCTGCGGTGGGAGTCGAGGAAGAAGGGAATGGATGCCTAAATCTGGAAATGCACAATTTTGGCACGAGGCTCTACGACAAATGACTTCATGTTGCCGTGGAAAGAGAGCTGGTGGAAATTTGCAGCAGGAAGTCAGCTGCCTACCAGTGGCTGCCATGCACTGTGGTTAGAAAGGAATTCTTTCCACTGGTAGATCCCATCCCCAGATACTTTACTCTTTCTTTTTTCTGCCCCAGTTCATCAGTTATTGATTTAATTTTGTACCCAGAGATATTTGTTATTTGATATTCATTGAGACACACAGCCCTAAAAGAAGTATACACAGACATGCAGGTAATTTCTGATTTTCTTAGTTTTGACTGAAAACATCACACTTCTCCAGTCTCTGTTTATCCCATGTGGCTTCCAGTTCACTTTAACATAGATTTTTAGATTTCACTGACAGCTTGTTAGGGTCTTATGAGCCAATTCACAACCTGGCAAGTTCCAAAGTCCAGGCTAAGATCTGAACATGACCTTTTGTTTTGTCATCAGTTCACTTCCACTTTGTGATGAGCTGCCTGGGGGACATATGACTCACAGATTCAATGTCTCATTTTACATTATTTCTTCAAAACCCATTTTTACAGATTTTATCTTCTGTTTGTTTATATTTCCCTTTTGTATTTATACATATAATTTGTTATTTTGCATTTTCATGACTTTTGCCTTCATGTTTCTCAAGTTTCTGGCCGTGGGTTTGATGTTTTTGCTTTTTCTGTCAAAGCACTATGTAAACTCAATGCTATGTTATTTTTACTATTGTTATTATTTAAAGTGTCGTATTTCACTGTCCGTGTGTGCTCCCCAGAAAAGAACTTCAGTGTTTGCTTTGCTATCACAATTACAGCTTATAGAATACCTGTGATTAGTAATTCACTTGTTTGCCAAAACAGATAAGGCAATCAAGGCACTACCACACCTCAGTCTGAAGTTTGGGCCACAAGCATAATCTTGTTTCAGCCGTGTTAATCTGAGGTCACTTAGGAAAGCAGATCGCCTTGACCTGACACTGTGATTACAGCCTCGCACTGCCAGTATTTACATCACCCAGAGAAGTTATCAACAACATTCTTCAAAACTGAAGACAAACAGTTTTAGTTCACAACAGCATTTCTTAAGCAGTGATTTGTCCTTTTTATACATTATTCAATATTCATCTCTGTTATAATTACACACGAGAAAATGGGAAGTATGCTGCTTTAATCACTTAAGAGTAGAAATGTGAGGTACTATGTTTCCATGAGGCGGTTTTCACCCCAGAGAGCTGTGCTGTGAGTCGCTGAGCTCTGAAGTGGTATGGTTACCATAAAGAGTAAGTCCGAGCTAAGTCCTGGTGATAACGCTGTCTCCAGGACTGATGGTTTTCTCCACAGGAAGACATCAGCCTGATGGTATTCAGATAACCGCTTTTATCCTACGAGCGGCCATTACACTGTAGGATCAAGCGAAAAGACGCCGCCGTCGGTGCACCTCCTTTCATATGGAGCAACTAAATCCATGGGGGGAACTCAGGGCTCTATGAGGATTCTTCCCTGCTTTAATTGAATCTGAAACACTTAATTAAACACATTCTCATCAGGTGTGGGAATGACACGGTTGGTGCTGGGACAACTAAAAGAGAGTGGTAGGTTGATATTTCACAATAATCCCGGGGAACTTAAAGACCCGTTCATACCTGGTTTTTACATCCATCCTGAATGATGCGATCACGTGCAGATAGCGCTAAGGACACGTCCGAACCAACCCGATCACAGAAACCACAATCAGAGTTGGTTTTAGGACACGTGTGGCCACATTAATGAGTTGCACAAACTAAATTCCATCCTCAGGACACATAAGAGACCACCTCCTCAGCTGAAGTCACCTGATCCGCAGCAGGTTTAGTTGTTTTTTAAGATTTGTTTACAGCTTCTACCACCACTATATTGACGCTGAGTGTAAAATGATTACTTTTTTGTTATGGTGAAGAATTCATTCTTTAAAACATGAAAAGACAGTGGACAAGTGTATGATCAAACTTGTTGCAAACATACTTTTTCATCGTGAACAGACTTGATGTCAGTCGGTATTTAATTTTAGGCTGTGAGAAGCCAGACCTGAGCATATATGGTCACAGATGCATCCAAGATGCTTATTATTAAAGTGGAACTTTAGAAGTCTGGTCACTTTTTCGCCTTTTTTTCCAAGGAGTAGATATTTTTACAACACTACCGTAAACATCCATCCATCCATTGTCTACTTCTTTATCCTCGCTGTTGTAAAAAATCACTGCTGATGCTCCCCCTTCCACTCCCTTCTGCTGGTCATGTGCTCAATCATACCTTCATTTCCTCATTCATTCATTTCACTCATTCATTTCCTCACTAACTCAGACAACAATTTTCTCTGCTTCTTTTTCACATCTAAAATAACACTATTGTTGCCTTGATCTTATACCCAGTACCCGCCTAGGGTGTGTGGTCAGCACTATGTGTTTCATGCAAGACTCAATACAGAGTCAGACCTCCTGACACTGGGAACCCTGGGTCATCAAGGCTTGCAAGGCTGGTTTTCCACTAACAGACAATAGGGGGCAGTGGAGACAGCCGCCACTCGCCCCACAAGAAGACATTTAACCTTCACAATAACTCCAAAGCTGTTAGATTAGAATAAAAATCCTGCATAGTTCCACCTTAATGCCATGAGTGAACAGTCAAACTTAAATCTGTCTGTATGTGATCACACCACTGAGGCCGGATGTTAATACCAGTTCTGAACAGGGCCAAAGTAGTTGTTAAACTAACGGCTAATATTTCACTGCTGCGTCTGCGCTCATATCCGAGCCGTTTGCTTTATTGTGGGTCACGTCTGGAGAAAAGCGGAGACCACAGAGTAACCCCCAAAACGTATCAGCATCTGAATTAACAAGCTTTAACGCAGACAAAACTGGACCAGCTGACCATCTGCTGCCTCCGTCTCCACACTAAACATGAACACAGACAGTTTCCTCTCTAAGCCTCTCAACCCATAAAGCATTGTCTGGTATAAACATATGTTAGAGTCTAAGCACCTTATTAGTGTACATTACCACTGGACAAATTACATTAACCTGGAAGAAGGTGCTGTGGCCATACTCTCGGAACAGTAGGAAGCATTAATACATGTGTTAATGATGATTAAGCTATCAGTTTTTCTGACCACTAAAGCTGCTATGAGGGTGCACACGGCTGCGATCGCCTCACAGGGGGCTGATTTTAAGGACGCAGCGGCACCTATGTCCTGGGAAAAGGCTGCGAGGTGTTACTCAGTCTAAGCCAAGCTAAGAAGCAGGTTTGAGTTGACACAAGAGATTATCTCTTCCCTCAATTATGTACACAACCGAGTGAGGCTCCGTTTAAAAGCAGAACCAAGCTTCACACAGGAAAGGATAAAGCCCCGGACGACGGAACCTGGAAAGTTCAGGACAAGTTGACTTAGGGAAGACGGATGAATGTGCAAATTCATGAGACAGTCCATGTGTAGCCCGAAGCTTAAGGCTAAATGGTTAATTACGGTTTATGGACTGCAGCTAGATTGTGCTCTTAAGAGACAGCATAAATAAAACATCATTACGCAGGGGGGGTGAACGAGAGGAGAGAGGGGAATTGGCCTCTATTGAAGCAAAATTGACATTTTTCTGCCTCTGAGAACCTGTTGCTTTGCAACAAAGCTTCTTTTAATGCGGCCCTGTCCAGCACCCTGTGAATGTCCCGAGCGCAGGGTGCTTGCTGTGCCTCTGCACAGTTTGCCAAATATAACAGAGTAAACAGAGGTTTTCTCACAGTTAACAAGTGACACAGTGAAAGGGATATCTCAGCAAAAAGACGCTCCACTGATGCTACCCCATGTGTAAAAGGAGGAGCGAGTCCTTTGAATAATATGACAATCTTAAAGGCATTTGTTAAATTAAACCGAAAATGTTATACAGCACGTGAGTTATTTATGGAGTGCTACATCTAAATGTTCTTGCATAATTTCATCCCCATATGTTAGAGCTGGGGTTTAACAGTTTGTGGGCAGACGAGAAGTATTATTATTTTTTTTTTTTTTGCTACTTTCCAGCTCGTGGCCAAATGTAATGAAGTGGCTTGCTTTTTGTGTGGGTTTTTATGACAATGGTGCTCTTAGTTGCCACATTGTTGAATATTTTAAAATTCTCATTTAGCATCTGTCAATGGTTCAGTAGCTGTTTTCTTATTTAGGGCGACAGGGAACTACAGACCAGTGTGAGAGTTGGAAAACACAGAGTGGTTGTATCACACATTGATAATACAAGTCTACAATGTTTGTTCTGGGGTCGATAAATCTGAAATATCACTTTGAAAAGTCTTTAGGGGTGAAAACTTGCACGGTGCTTTGTTTAGAAAGCAGCTATAACTGGTCGAATATTAGCTTAGTGAAAAACATTTCTCCTCCGAGAAAAAAGAAAAAGCATGAATAGCCCAACCAACACCACATTTCTTTAAAAAACAAACAAAACAATCTTACTTACTTACCAGAGCTATTTACACAAACATTCAGATGCAGCAGTTGTTAAAAGGGTGTACCAGTGAGTGGAAAAGAGAAAACAGGCAGTATAGGGAAAAAGAAGAAAACTCTGCAAGACCACATTGTTACTGCAGAGTTTTTAAAGCGCTGATCCAGAATGTTACTGCTCTGTTAAAGTTCATTTGAGGAACCTGATATTTTATTTGGCTATGTCTTGTGTTGCCACTAGCCTGCAGACCGGCTGAACTCCTTCAGAAATGAAACCCATTAAGAGTTTGTTGTGGCAAGCACTGGACAGTGATGTAGCCATGCCCAGTCATTTTTACCACTGTGGTATCAGCAGGACTGCATATGTTCCATATTTTTGTTTTATTAATATGACAGGAAGAGATAGATTTGTGCTGTGGTTAAATTTCTTTTGTTGTTAACGTGTTGAGATTGGCTAAAAGTACGTGTAAATTCACTCTGTGGTTTCAGTTAAAATGGCATTTTCAGTTAAAAAATGCTTTGTGTTTCCGCATGCACGGTTATGTTTGTGTTACGGTGTAAACAGAAAGTTGATTCTCTCCTCTGTGTAGTCGTTTGCTTCGTTTCAGAAAGTCCTTCCCGCAACAAACAAAATGGTGAAAAGTAAGAATAAGGACTTTTGTTATGAGACTGATGAAAAGGTTATTTTTATTGGAATGTTCTTTCGTTGCTGCTGTGGCCAGTAAGAATTGACTGTGGGAAACTGTGCCATCATCATCATCACTGAAAGTCTCCATTTCTGCCCATTCAGACAGAAACTCAGCCCGAGCATTTTAAAACATACAGCAAACCGAGCGTTTCAAACATCTCTGTTCTTGGGGATATGAAATGTCGGGCCAATGTGGATGACAAGTTCATCCAAACCTGAACTTCAAATGTGGATGAAGCCTTAGACTGGAGGGTTTACACACCAGATTCATGGGAAACATTTAGGAGAATAAAAGATCCCGCTTTTAAATGGGGATGGTCATTAAAATTCTTTATCTGCAAAGCGGTCGTTTAGCCCCGAATGCTGCCCCTCACCCACCAGGCAGAAGGAACCACATACAAACAGTGGGACACTATGGAACGATGTGCTGGAAAGATGTGAAAGACATGGGATTTCTATATGTGCCATAATAGAAATGGGCCAAGGGATTTACTGTGCCATCTCTTTAATAAATGTGACCAAACGCGGTGCATGTCAATGCAGCTTGAGGCCGCTCCCACCACCACACACACAGACTCGCACAGACTCAGAAGAAAACACAAATGTACTCATTACCTAAAATGCATCCAACTAGTTTGTCTCCTCTAATTAGTTGAAAATCCTGAGTCAGCATTTCTCAACGATAGTGCTCCTGTTTTCATATTTATTCAACATTTTCCACTGGTTTTGGTCAAAATATATATGTATATACGTATATATATATATATATATATATACATATATATATATATATATGAACAAGATACTTTACTGGTCATGCTTTCTTACAATATACACTGGCCCTTTAACTTCAGAAGTTGTATGTCATAATTCAAAAATATTTTGAGTAAAATTGACTTTTACGGATGAGGACACCAGTATAAATGGTATATAACTATGATAATTAATTCCAGAGTACAGTTAAACAGAAAAAAATGTCAAACGCTAAACAGAAGAAATGCATTTTCCATAAATGCCTTTTCGATAAAGGAAGTAAGGCTAACAAACATTTTGGTGTTTTATCAGCTGCAGATACCCACAGTTGACCAGCTGCATCTGCACAAAGTTATGTTTCCAACAACCACGGATGACTGCTTAAAGCCATTCCAGCAACATAGCTTGGCAGGAGCATTTTATTGTGCAACTCTGTTGGAGATCTCATTGTTTTACATTCTTTCGAGCATGCAGGCATAACTTGGATGATGCTAAGCAGTGGCTCAAAAATCTGATTTGCCCGAAGCTGATCCAGATGTTGGACGAACAGTGAGATCAGCCGGTGGGGAAAGTGCATCTTCCTGTATCCGCAAATGCTAGAGAACTCAGAACGACTGCAAACAACTTTCCATAAATATAAACACAGAAAGAGAAAAGCAGAAATATCCACACGTGTGATTTTCAATTCAGGTTTCCTCTCAACAAGATGAACTTGTAAAATGACTTTTATGCAGCGTGTATGGATGCCACATTTTCTTTCCTTTTTTTCTTTAAGAGGGAGGATGGGTTTGGACTTCTGCTCAGCCAAATTCACCCAAGCCAAAGGCCATTATGAGAACCAGCTCTTTTGTTTCCATCGCTTTTGTGACAGATTTCAGTCAGCGCCACAGAGAGGCTCCTGAATCCCAGTTCAGGCCACATTTAATGACTTTAACTGACACTGAAAATACTGAATAAGTTCCAGGTGGATGGACGGATGGAGGACTATCGCTCCAGCCATATACAAGCACACAGCTCTGCCCCAGAATGAGAGTCAGCCTGTGAGTCATTTCTGTGAAAATGCTAAGAAAATAATCGGAGAAATCTGCACACATCTGAGGGCACTTTTGTTAAAACACAGTTATCTTTATGTTTATGACAATACATATTTTCTGACAACCTAATAGCTTAAGTCGTCAGCTGGTAGAGTATTATTTTTTACAGATAAACTTCTCTGGTTGAACATTTTTTTTTTTTTTTTGGTAATAGAAGTAGTACTGGAAGATAAAGGCAGACGTTTTAACACGTGGAGATGAATGTCTGCGGTGAGGAAAAATGGGTCATGGTAGACAGCAGACTCGCAGACATGTCTGCACCATCCACCTTCCACGTTTCCTGCCAGATCGGGCCTGGGAGAACCATTTCCCTGCGCTGTCTCAGCCTCAAAAATGTGAGAAAATGCTGCTGGGTAATTTGGCCTGTACTATGATTATGGGTTTTTTTGATATTTTGATATTCTACCCCCAAATCCCTCTTTCTGCTCCTTCACCAACATTGTACTGAGATGTCCTGTCAAAATATTTTGGAATTGTTGTCAGGGATCTAAATATGGACTCCTCGTCAAGCCTGCAAAAAAGGGATCAAATCCTAATTAGTATGTTGGGTAACTTTGTCCATGTGGTGAGGAACCTCTAAACAGTATATGAGGCAAGAAAACCTTAACAAATTTTGCTGGGGGGGAAAAGAGAAAATTTTTGCTACTTAAGTGTTTATGGTCTGAAAATGTGATGCAGTTGCAGTTTTTGATTATTCTGCTCAAAAGCGAACCCACAAAAATTACAAATATCCAAACACAGGGTCACATTTTATAACACTCCATGCATCATCATCCCAATTCTCACCAAAGCTTGTGTACGGTCAAAAATACATAGCGTAACAAACGGTCACATGGCCAGTCCAGGAATGAAACAGAACCACCCTCAGACCATGACGGCCGTGCCAGAGCAGCTCAGGGGAAACATATACTTAACTGGCACACCATGTGATTTCGCTGCAACAGGGATACGCATGTACTCCTTCAACTGCACATTAAATGCCCTCTATGCAATAACAAGTTAACCTTTTATCTGGCTATAACAAGCTCTACCGCCGTATCCAAATAAACAGAGGATGCTGTTGAAGCTAACCCCCTGAAAGAAGTTCTGGGGGAATAAGACAAAAAAAAAAAAGAAACTCCCACTATTTTGCAAGCTAAAAACTCCTGGATGTTTTGGTTACTGTGCCACACAAAACGAGTACTGTGAAATCAAAATGCTGTTTGTTGACACTGACATTAGTTTGAGAAAATATTCTTTTACAGCTTGGTTTCACAGGCTGAATACCAAATATGTTTGCTGTAATTCAACTGTGACCATGAAGGGACATATTACAAAGAAACACCAGATTATGGATGATAAACAACTGATTTCGGAACACTATAAACAGAAACATAATCCAGAGAGAGAGACGCATAAAATCGTCCATTACTTTAAAAACTGTCAAACACTTCAGCGGTTGCTTTCTGTAGCTGAGAACTTCCAACGCGCTCGTACCTGAGTCAGTGGCTGTGATTAGCAGGACGTATTTCCCCTGAACTTCACGGTCCAGAGTCTGGGTCAGGCTCAGCTGACCGCTGGACGACAGGCTGAACGCGCCCTCGTCATTCCCAGCACTCAGCATGTAACTTAACTGGCTGTTGGCACCTTGGTCATCATCTCTGGCAACAACCTGGAACAAAAAGCAGAAATGAGCCTTTAGGGAGATTTTGGGAACCCAATGTTTATTTGGAATAAATGGAACAGGAAAGTTGGTGGGAGCTGCAGTTTGGCATCGGCGTTGGAAAGCAGGGAAGTTTTATGTACTGAGCTCGAATACAAATTTGAGATATTTCCAGTGATTTCATTTCCTTCGAGTTCAGGGGTAAATGTACAGTTTTGCTAATTGCTTATCTAAAAGCTATGGGCGTATAATATATAATGTATGATTTGAATCCTGCAGTGTTAGAGTACCCATTTAGAACCACTTTTCTCTCCATGGAGGATACTTAAAATGAAATGGAGCACATTTTGCTGGTAATCATATTTTAAATTCTTATGAATAAAATCTTTAAAAACAGACATTTTACATTAGAATTTAAGCTTCTTAAACACAGAAATTGTGCTAACATGCAACCACACAATACACAATGTTATTATTTTTGTAACTTCTATTGGTTTATTGCTTATTATACAATGATATTTACTAAATGTTTTTATATTTCAACTAGTCACTAGTGTCTTCATACCTTTCTCTACTTGTGCTGAGTCTACTGGTGGTCCTTTGTTAAGTGAAGTACCTTGAATTGTACAGGACTTGTACAGAATATTCCATCACTGGAGACAAGTCTGTGTTTTAGGCTTTAAACATGAATAAAGCTTGACATTTATGTGCATGGACCAAATGACTTAGCTGCTATTTGCTGGATTACAGCCTTTTTTTTGTTAAACTTCATCTCAGGAATTTTGAAAGTTGAGCGTTCTTACAAGGACCAGATCGCTCATTTTACAACCACATAAATTAAACCCTGGTTGGGAGACCCAGTCTAACCACCACCCTCACTTAGTCTTCTCACTGAAGCAGCTAAAGGTTTAATTAACATCACGGTGCTCATGAGCACTATGAAGGTAATTGTCGAGGGAAGGAAGATCATTACTTATTCACTTTGTCTAATCAGACTTTCCCAGGGAATCCACAAAAAAAGGGAAACCAGAGATTCTCGAATGGTTTCTTAACCTTTTGGCTGCTTTGGAGCTTAAGACCAGACATTCTTTCAGCAGTCAGAGACTCAAACTGCTGGCCAGTCCCTTTTTATCCTCATACTCACTCTCTGCTGTATGTAAAGCATTGTGGGCTCCCCGGCCTTTCCTGTCGTGCATGCTGCAGACAGGCAGAGCCAGGTTAGTGCACAGATGTGAGCCCTTGTGTGGCAAAACCTAACCACATCTGTATTGTTTCCCTCTACTCGCATAACTGTTTCCTGATTTCCTCGGACAGCAACTGAAAGAAAATGGAACAGCTCCCTCACTGGAAACCAGTGTTTCAATTTTTTTAAAACTATACAGTATATGGCTCATTTAGTCACCAAGGTGGTAGCCTTCACAAAATCTAATTGCCTCATCAAGCATTTTAGCCCAGTTTCATATTTCAGTAAAAACCCTATAGAGCTCAAATTGTGCAAAGTAAATTGTAGCCACGTATAATTTTGTGAGCATTCCTGTCAGAAATTCTTTGCGCCATTTAACCAAATAAGACCGCCATGCTGAATAGTTCAGTGAGCAAATACTGCTCCCATATCTGCACTTATTAAGTTTGTATTAGAACAAATTTGGTTAAGGCATTAACCTGTTTGAGCTTTCAGGACTGTCATTCAAATCCCTGTCGTCTTTTCACTCGGGACATCTTGTCTGCGAATGTTAATGACATCCTGACTGCTTAAATTCAATGAAGGCTTGGACAAAAAAGGCAAAACAAACACACTGACCTGCAGAATGTTTTTCGGCAGGCTCTCCAGGTTCTCCTGCACGTTGACAGTGTAAGGAGAGAGCTCAAACACAGGTGAACAGTCGTTGATGTCTAGCAATACGATGTTGACAGTAGCACGATCCACCCTGGGGCTGCTGCCGCGATCTGCTGCTTGGACCACCAGGGAATAAGAAGAACATGCCTCGCGGTCCAGCTGCTTGGCCACTGAAATCACCCCTGTGACTGAATCTATCCTGAAATCAGCGTTGGTGTTGCCTCCCGAGACTGAAAATCGGATCTGGCCATTGGTGCCCTCATCCGCATCTGTAGCAAACACCTGGATGACATCTGTACCCGTCAAGGTGTTCTCCTCAATCTCAATGTCATAGATGTTTTGTGAGAAGCTTGGTGTGTTGTCATTGACATCCAGGACCATCATGGTCACACCCATGGTTGAAGACAGAGGCGGTTCTCCTTTATCTGTTGCCACAACCGTGAGGGTGTAGTTGGAAAACTCCTCTCGGTCCAGCTCCCCAACCAACCTGACGTCTCCATCAACTGTGCCAATGCTGAACTTGTTACCATAGGGTCCTCGCAGTGAATACTCAACATAACTGTTGGGCCCACTGTCAGCGTCCACTGCCTGGGCTGTGAACACCACCGTGTCCACAGGCGTGTTCTCCTGGATATAGGTCATCCTCTGGGAGGTGAAGGTTGGCGGGCAATCGTTGACGTCCAGCAGAATGATTGACACCTGGGCGGTGCTGGTGAAGCGGGTCATGGGAGGCGGAGCCAGGTCGTTGACTGTGATCACCAGGTTGTAGAAGGATTGTGTTTCTCTGTCCAAGGTCTTCTTGGTTTGAAGGACTCCTTCCTTGGTGATAACAAAGTGACTCTGGGAATCACCAGAGGCAATTTTGTAGAAGAGCTGGGAATTAGGGCCTGAAAAACACGCAGAGGTAAAAATCAGAAGACAGTAATAATCATAGTTATATTATATCATAGTTATTTGAAGCTACACTTTATAACTATATGAGTTAATTAGTTCCAAATAAAGATAGCATGGTTATTTAACAACTACTTATTCTATGAATAATTTGCATTTTTTTATGAAGGTCATTCAGTAAGATGCTCTATATTGGTACTTTCCCTCTTTTGTTTTTTAAGATAATCTGTGGAATGTTTTTTTTTTTATCATTTGATATGACCTTGCTTTACATAAACACAGATATCATTAGAACAGAGGTCAAATGTTGTTATTTTTGACGGGAGTCTATTGTTCCAGATGCAATTGTCAAATTTGCTCAATGTGTCAAAATGAAGCACCTACATATGTGTTATCAACATCCATTTCCACAAATTGTACATAAGGAGCAGCTGGAGGTCTGGCTGCCTCACTTGTCCTCCAAAGTGGGCGATCCATTCATGCAGCGTGACAGATTGCTATCGAGAGAAACGCTACTGCAAACGGTTTCCTAGGACTGATAGTGCCATTGTGTCTCTGTGGGAAATCCCTTACAACTGAGACATTTATTTGAATGACAAGTTAAGTTTGACCCAGCAAAGGGACGGAGTACACTATCTAACCTTGAAATCTGGCCTAATCCGCACCACTCTACTGGAAGTGGGGGTTAAAATGAGCTTAAATTGACCGTCTGTAATTCAACTCAACAGGGTATTCATGTGGAAAGCGTCGGCACCTTCCCACACTGCAGTTTGTGTTTACAGTAAACAAGTAATCCTTTATCAAAAGCTTGAGTGCTACTTCCACTGGAGTTTAGGCTATGTCGTCGAGTCTGGGGGGGTTATAGGTCACAGCTTAGGAAGTGCTAACAATGGTGATGTTTTTTTTTTTGTTTTTTTTTGACAGTGGAAAGCAGCCACAATATATCTGTGAGGAAGACGCGGACAGATTATGTGGACAGTGGAGGGAGAAGCCAGACTCTGGTTGAGAGCGAGGCAGCGTATTTCCCAGGAATGTAGGTCAATATGACCATGTTAGGCCTTGGTAAAGCAGTAATTACAGCAGAGGAGGAGAGTAGCGGTGACTGTTCGGATACCACACGGCTCTTCACAAACAGAGAGCCCACCACCCGAAGCGCAGAAATAACTCAAGCCACTTAATCATACGCTAAAGATGCTATTTTTCATGAAGTCGCTCAAGCGTGGTGCAACATAAAAATGAAAAAAATAAAATGCAGGTTTGAGAAGCTGCTGTGGAACCAACTCTCATAACAAAATGACAGGCCCACATTAAATTAATCTGCTCTGGGTAACGATTGATTTATACACTTTGAGAGTGCGTTCGTGCTCAACATTCTCACACAGCGATTTTCCTTAAATACACTAACCTGAATTTAAATGGGATTTGAAAGCACTTTAAAGTATGATGTATATTCTTTGGCTTAATGCAGCTCATCCTGATGCTTCTAAGTATAGTGTTATCAATATATCAAGAGTGAATTTCCTTAAATCTGAGTAAAGTCAAATCAACATATAGCAGCAGCACATGTGGAAGCTAAAAGACTTGCATCCTCTTGAGATGTACCATATCATATACAAGTGGGGGTAGTACACAATAACTAAATGACTATAGGGGAATGACAAACAAGACATTTTTGTTATTATTTTTGTTGTACATTGACAGATCTTTAATTCATCTTATCAAAGTAAAAAAAATGTTTCAAAGATTAATGAGTGTTTTCTTCACAATATTATTTTTCAAATCTCAAACGTTAAAGCTGGTGTAAGTAATGCCATATTGTGGTAAACTTCATATCCATTTCTCCTTGTTTTGTGACAAGGTGACAGTACATTTATTCACTAATAAGAAGAATAAAGTTACAAGCTGAGATGAGCGCCACTTTGTTGAGCTCTGGCTCCAGATTAGATTCATTTTTGCTGCAAGGTTTTTTTGAATTGAGAGATCAGTGCTGCTGAGCTAACACAGTGACCAAGGTTTTAATTGCATTACCCAATTTTTGTTTTTAAAATGCATCAGCGCTGCTCTGGACACGTTTGCCATCTACATTAACTCAGCGTCTTAAAGGCCCCAAAAAGGTAGAAGTAAACGCTGCTGGCTATGGCTGCATTTTAATCTGCACATTTCCCCACATTTGATTTCTGACTGCGTCTTGACAGCTGTGAACAAAAAGCTTAATTTGAGTTTTTGTTTCACCTCGTCAGTGTACATACTGTAAATAGTTACATGTTTTATGGGTTCCAGGGATGTTGCCATAGAATAACTACAGTATCTCATGTGGTTTGCTGGCATAAGCTTTAGCTTTACTCTATTATTTATTCTTTCATTCTGATTTACTCTGATTTTGTCTTCCTCAAATTTTCACACAAGTACCTACCATCATCAGCATCACTGGCGCCAACAGTGATGACACTGGATCCAGGCGGCAGGCTCTCAGAGACAGACGTGCTGTAAACAGTGGTGTTAAAGATGGGCGGGTTGTCATTGACGTCCAGCACGTTGAAGTATACCCTGACCGTGCTGGCCTGTCCCCCGCCATCCTGAGCCTTCGCCGTCAGAATATAATACTGCTGAGTCTCGTAGTCAAGAGGACGCGTCACGTTGAAAACTCCCGTCACCGGGTTCAGGAGGAACGTCTCGTCCTCGTCGTCTTCCTCCAGCGAGTAAGTAACCTCGCCGTTCACCCCTGAGTCAGAGTCACTGGCTAGGATCGCCGCCACGATGGAGCCTGTGAGAGTCACATGAGTTGTAACACAGAGAGATGAGAAGTTAGATTTAACTGCCCTGCTGAACAAACTGACTTTAATGTATCTGCAGGGGTTTATTATGGGATTTTATTAATACCAGGGACTCAGGGATTGTATTGCCAATTGCTAAAATAACAAAAAAGTTATTTAGCCCTCGCTGTGTTGGAGCGAGTGGTGTTTTAAGAAAGACGATGAATGATGCCACAAGAAAAAAAAAAGCTAATTTTAATTCCTTTTCAATTGACATGGTTCACTTTATTCTTGCTTTCCTCTGCCTTGTTATTGAAACAATGAAAGGGATTAAAGAGCTTTGCCAGATTTGTGTCAGTATTACTGTAAATCCTGCTGGTTGCTCATAGATTTCCACATAAATCAAATATCAATTACTGTCGTCTTGACTGATTAAACCCTCAATTTTCCCTGTTGAGTGGACTTGGAAGAGCTATGACAGTGATAATAGTATGTTTGAAAGACAGTATAAGGAAAAACGATTCTTATAAACTAATACAAAGAAGCTGCTCCAAAAGACTTGAGGCTCTTGACGACCTTAACAGTCTTCTGAGCGCTGAGGCCTTTAGCACTGTCTGTGTCTTCTACTATACATTATATCAGTGAGCGACACCAAGACCATACCTGATGCCATATCTTCAGGAATATCAAATGAGTATGTAGGACGGGAGAACTTGGGCGTGTGGTCGTTGATGTCCTTGACGGTGATGTTCAGCCTCATGTCGGACGACTGTTTTCCATCATCTGCACGCACCAGGAGGGAATATTTTGAACGCCGTTCCCGATCCAGTTTCTTGGTGGCAATCAGATCACCGGACTCGGGGTCGATCCGGAAACTGTCGTCCGCCCCACTGATGATAGTGTACGTCACAAGAGCATTCGGACCCTGAGGTAAAGGCAGGAAATAAAAGGTGGAAATTAAATAAAATCCTCGGGAAAACACTGTAAACTAAGCCCAATTACATTTTCACTCATTCATTCACTACTGTTCACCCTGTGAGGTTTGTGGAGGAAGATGGAGCCAAACCCAATGGACATGAGAGGCAGGGTAAACCCTGGACAGGGATACATGCAGAAAGCACCATTCACACTCATATGGCTAAATGACTACATCTAGCTGTTTATCCTGAGAAGCAGGTTTGATGAATGTACATTTTCTCAAGGCACAAAGATGAAAGGCGTCATGAATACAAGCATCAAAACAACCGTGCCTGTATCTGCTAAGAAATCAGATTGCTCACCACATGTTCGCATGTCACGCCTCCAGATCAAACTACTTTTATCTAGCATGAATGGAACTCTTTCACTGTGACTCCCTACCTTTCACAGGGACCGTGCATAAAGGAAGGGCTTAGGCATTAAATCAACTCAAACAGAAAGTCAATGTAAAGCAATTATGTCTGCTACTCTACAAACTGCACAACAACGGCACGGTCGGAAAAATCAAAGGTGAAACTCAAGTAAAAAGTAAATCTTTGCATCCTTCATTAGACACATTCCATAAAAAAATCAATGAAGTTATTTATATCTCTATATGTAATGGACGACACACAGTATGTTTCCCTACAGAGTTATATCAACGTACAGTATATGTGTGTTTTTTACCTCATAATGGTTAATGGAAATTCAAATGTGTACATTTGCATAAGGGGATCAATTACTAAAAACTAAAAGTCTTTAAAAAATTTGCTGCATGAATGACACAAAAATATACATTTTCTACAAGATATTGGAAAAAGTTTAAAGAATTGGTGGACTGCTTCACTTTTGGGGAAAAAAAATATAACCTGACTTAGAGTTAAACAGTGCAATATTGCTACATAAAAAAGTACATTTACACAAATGAAATTCCATATTATGTACTGTATGTAATGTATCATTTGTAAGGCTAAATGACAGAGAAGCTGCGTGGTGTTCGTGTGAGACCCTGCGTCCTCGTCCTCTTTGAACTTCTGGGGGACGATTGTCTGTAAATGCAGCTAATAGATCCCCCTGTCCCACAACGACACGCACGTGATAGCTGCAGCAGGAGGCTTTAGGGTTAGAAAAAGGGGGACTGAAAGTGATATGACAACTGAATGACTGTGTCGACAGAGCTTGACATTTATATTTGTGCCGGGTACAATAAGAGATCAGACAACTGTCTCACTGTCGGCAGCTTCTGCCAAAAAAAGAAGCAGCAACATCAAAAAGCTACTTTCATTCACTGAGATAAAGCCAGAGCTCTGGTTACAGTTGGTTAAGAGCAGAGCTACAAGAGACTCTTTCAGCTATATTTCATTTTTCTGTGATGCTTTTTGATCCCGTCAGGACAAAGAAAAGGCTTCTATAGAGAGAATCTGTTGCTGTGTCTGTATATCAACAGATGGACTTTGATAGTGGACAGTGGATAGTCACTTGATCTTTATCTTAAATAAACTACATAAAATAATAATCAATATAATATATCATCTTATCAGATGCCGCAGGGCTGGTATCTGGAAGAATATCCCAAGACAATCAGTACCCTAAGGTTGTGGCAAACATAAAAACATATTGGGGGGGGGGGGCTATACAGGAATGTGCCACACCCAAGTCCAAGTCCAAGTTCCATACAAGTTAGGGTTTCCTTAATTCCTTAAACACAAACTCATAAAACTCGAAATGGAGCATGAAATCCAATATGGCCAATTTCTTGTTAGGTAGAAAAATCCCCCACGGTTTCCTGAAGAAACTTGAAAGTGAGGGCACTGACCTCACCAAGTTTGATCTGGGCACCTTTCTGAAATCATGACTCTACTTTTTGGGGGTGCTATAGAGCCACGTGGCTAAGCATGGGTCTGCACACTATGCCCCTTTAGCATTGAATGTTTGACCTCCCTGCCATGAGTTTTTAATGTACATTAATCCTGTCAAAAATGTGGACAATGACACGGAATAATAATAACAATAATCGCAAGAAGAACAAAAGGTTCCTCAGCCCTGGCACTTTCATTCATTCATTCATTCATTTTCAAAAATTAGTTTCAAAAATTCTCCAAGTTGTTTTTTTTTGTTAACAATTGCACTGAATCGACTTGAGGGGGAAATTGTAACTTGTGACTTGTTTATACTGCCCCCAAGTGGCAATCTTCTACTAGTTTATACTCCACACTGGGGGGGGGGCACCCTGGACAGGTTTTCGGTCCATCACAGGGCCACATGGACACAAACAACCATCAACAACTCTCACACTCACACCTACAGTCAATTTAACGTGTCCAATTTGCCTGATCGCCTAATCTGCATCTTTTGGACTGTGGGAGGAAAGTGGACAACCTGGAGGAAACCCACAAACACACATAGAGAACATGCAAACGTCATGCAGAAAGGCCCTTCATCCGACTGGGTCTTCTTGCTGCAAAGGCAAGAGTGCTATCCACTGCAAAGAAATTTGAGATGGCATACAACACCCAGAAAAAAATATTTACATTATGTTCAGCACATGAATGTGTATGAGAATGAGTCTAATCTACAGATGCATAGAGTATTTACCATGCATATTCCTTCAGGTAAATGAGTCTGAATGAATTTCAGATTCAGAGAACACACTGACAAGATTCTGTCGGCCATAAAAACAATTTTTTTTCTCTTGCCACTTTTCTTCACAGACTTGGAGCAAACGTGCTAATGCAATAATCAGTCTGAACATGGCAGCCACAGCCAAATGCTTTCTGTGGAGTCAATATCATCAAGTCAAGTTCATTCATTCATTCATATCTTTTTCCCGTGTTCTGTTTTTACAAAGGATTAAACCCGTGTCGTCCTTGACTTTGTCTCTCATTGCGTTACCAGAGATCAGGTCTTCAGATCCAGGCCCCTTTAAATAAAAAATGAGGGAGATGATGAGGAGAACTGTGTGAGGCTCTGCTCATCTAAAGATCCTGCTGTCATCAATCAGAGGCTCCAGATCTGGCAATCCCATCAGACACCTGGACCACAGTCCGGAACTCAACACCCACGGGTTGCCAATTAATTTTCTGATAGGGTTCAAAAGTCAAGCAAAGAAGGTGGGAGAGGCAGAGCAGGGGGTCTGCGGTCCAACTCGCACACACATGCTCAGTTCATACACATTATGAAAATGGTTAAGCATTTACACACATTGTTTTAATGCACCAATTTCTCATCTGGCCAAGTCCTTCTACTAATACATGTAATTAAGATCGAACTCACAGACTCACTGCCCTCCTGACCTCCACTCAAGAGTTCGACTACTTTTACAACTCTCCAAAGACACAATGGCTTGTTGGGGAAGGAGAAAATAAAGACGGTTGACCAATTAAACTGCAGCGTTCCAGGGAGCAAAGTGTACCAGACTGCAGCAGAAGGAAACTCATTTAGCAGATGAGTGGTTTTTTGGGAGCACGCAGTTCCTATGAGAAGTGAGAGAGGTGTGAAGCAGACAGTGCTGGCAGGGAGAGCGAGCTTCCTGTATGCAACAGCACAGAGAGCGAGCGAGCCAATCATAACACAGACTCCTGAAAAACAAGCAGCGTGTTGTCACCGAGAGCTTTAAGATAAAGCCATCATATTACAAGTTTGTGGCGGCTCACGAAGCCACACCATAAACAACATGGCTGGAAATATGCACTCACAGGCCATTTTATTAGGTACAGGATGTATAATAAATTGGCCTTTATTATACATATAAGCATTGCCTTACTGAATTCAGCTCTTCAAATTCAGAAATTCATTTTCAAATCACAAAAAATCTGAAAATTGGAGCATGTTGACTATACTGTGTATATATATATATGGATATTTTTAATTAAAAGCTTCAATTTTTGAAAAGCAAAGGTGAAATAAGTTGAATTCAAATAGACAAACTATCCAAATTCTAATTTCAATGACAAAAAATACTGCTTTTATCCTGACACTGCAAATTCCAAGTTTTATGCGACAGATTTGCTTCCATAAATCTGTTGCTTTGGTTGAACATCAGCATGTTTTCTTCAGGCCTAAATGCATTGCATAGCTATCATGTGAATGGCTGACTAGATTTTTTTGTTTGCACAGACATGCAGTTGAACAGGTGTACTTAATAAAGTGGCTGCTGAGTGTGCTTGCAGAAGGCCTCTGGAACACATTACAGTGCAGTTTGAGACTTTGCCTGCTTTCACACACACTGCTCCTAAAACACCCATTGTTACACTTTTCTTCATTAAAAGGGTTTTTACCTGTGACATATTTTCCACATAAGGTCAGACTTCCAATAAAACACTCACAGTCTTTCCAAAGGGCAGCATATTTCTTTTAAATGAGGCGAGAAACATTTTCTTAGAGGCTCTAGTCTACACATTAGACAAAAGACCCAATTTTTATATAGATTTCTTTTAAAGGTGTATTGCAACCTTTTCTTTTTTGGGGGGGCTGGAAATGGGTGCAGCAAAAAAAAAAACAAAAAAAAACGGATGCGTAGAGACAGCATTTTAATACACTTTGACATGAATCCCACATGTAGCATTGTTAAACTGAATAGGATCACTATGATGTCTGAATTCGGCCCGTCAGCTGGCCGGCAGCTTGCACTCTTGGCTACTCTACACTGGCTCACACATGTGGCTTTCTCAGCAGCGGCTCCAATGCGTTCCGTACGCTCAGTGTCAGCGCAACTTAAGTTTCCTGCGTAAGGATGTGGGCAAAGACTTGGGCTGGACTCGTATCTGGCTCCAAGTAAAAGCTGGAATGAAACACAGGCTTCTATTTAGCAACCTATTCATGGCAGCGCTGAAGTTTGGAGTAAACATCTCCAGAATCTGTAATTCCTAAAAGACTTAAGTGTCTCCTTTTCATTTGAATCCTTGATTAACATCAGAATATGGCTTCTATGTGGTCACTTTGGAAAAAGTACATCCTTATTTTGTATCTGCAAATAAAAAATAATGTCTAATTTTCAACAAAAAGAGCCTCAAGTTCCGCTTCACAGACCACAGCTTTGTGAGGAAAAAGTGACCAACTGCACCGTTGATTTTAATACCATATGTGAAACCTTTCAAGATCAAAGCTGAGAGTACTTTGGTGCTTAAAAAAGGAGAAAACAATTAAATCATGTCCCTAAAATCCCTCTACTGAGAAGATTGACCTCATTCCAGGTCTGAGATTTACTCTTAATATATAGTTTTGGTAAAAGAATGTAAAAAATTAACTGAAGTGGAAGTCTGTGCAACTTTCCTCACATCCAGAGCGCAGAGACGGGGGTTAGGAAACAGCTGTGCAATAAAAAACGTGTGGCCTCATAAGTTAACATTAAATGTGAGTCCATATTCCTTCTGTCTAATCTCGCTCTCCCGTCCACGGCCTGAGTTTTTCCCATTCATTTCAACTGATTCCTTTGGCGTGGGTGAGGGACCGCAGAAGGTGGGAGCAGCAGCCAGGGCCTACGATTTTCTCACTGCAGGATTTAATGTCCGTATCCCGTCTAAAGCAGCTAAAGATGGAGCTTTTTACTAATCCAGTTTGATGCTAGTGATGTAATGTGAACTATGGAGACTGTGGAGGGAATATTCAGGAAGAGCAGGCCAAAAATCAATCACTGGCCACTCTCCTGCAAGCTCCGTGACACCAGTGGCCTCGACGTGTCTCAGGTTACATCAACACACAAGACAGAAAAAGACAATTCATTCAATTCTGATTCAGTTCTCATTACTCTGCATGTGTATCTAAAGGAAAGAAACTGGAAACTGAAGTTTGTAAACGGCTCACTCTCCTGAACCAAAGTCCATAGAGAAAATTAGTGTTTTTAGCTCACAGGGAGCTGCTGGTCTACTGCGGCCTTCTTTGGTAAGTTTGTGTCACTTAAGTAAATCCAAACAAAGGATTTTGCACATCACCATTTTAGACATCAAATTCATAAGATAACACATTTGAATTTCGACCACACCTACGTTCTGTGTGTGTAAAATTTGTTGGTTTTCTCTATGGGCTTTGGTGGAGGAATATGAGTGGTTCACAAACAAACACAAATCTTAGTTCACAGGCAATCGAATGGCCCCAAAAAAGTGGCAAACATATTCTTAACATGTCCTTTTTCAGGTGAGTGTTTTATAAAGTAGCAAAAAATGTGGTTTTTCTTGTGTCCCCACTGGCAAACCATGTTTTCACTGAGAGGAAAGTATGTTGTCTATGTCTCAGCCTCATCCTTGGCAATAAGTGCAGACACATTGAGGTATACTGACACAGTGCAGACATATTGTGTCAGTACACCTCAACTACACTTCAAAACACCTAAACAATCCGTCACTTAACATTTACTCTATTGCTCATATCACATTGTTTTCTCTACAGATTTTTCTTGTATTGTTTTGGTCTGGAAGTGAGTGAATGAGTGAGTGAGCCTACAGTTTGATCTTAACTAACCAATTTTACAACTTCCCTTATGGATGAATTATGTGCTTCTTATTTCACTTTTGAATGGTATATTCAACTTAATCACAACTTTGCTGTTCACAATCCAAAAGAACAACCAAGGGAGTTTAATGGATAAGATTACAGCATATTATTGTTTATTCAGCAATTGCTTTTAGGGCTGCAACTAACGATTATTTTCATAATCAACTCATCCGTCGATTATGTTCCCGATTAATCGAGTAATCATTTAGTCCATAAAATGTCAGAAAAAATGTCCACAAAGCAAAATGATTCAGTTTTAATGATTTCTTTGTTATATATACTGTATAGAGCAAAGAAACCAGAAAATATTCACATTTAAGAAGAATCAGATTAATTATCAACATAGTTGAGTCAATTCAGTAATCCATTAATAACTGATTAATAGAGTAATTGTTTCAGCCCCATTTGCATTGTTTTATTCATGAATTTAATTTAATTGAAAGAGTTAAAGTCTATTATTTGGAGTCTGCTACAATCCTGACAGTTACAAATTATGAGCAGCTTCATTTTAAAAATTGTAGTTGAAAACATGTATTTCGTTATTTCCTAACTTGTCACCCTCTCTTCTAGAATAGTTTTTCCAGGGACAGGCCATGTTTCCTGCCCTGAATATCTGCAATTTGTTTTGGCATAAGCACGATCCAACACAGTAAACGTTGACTTAGCTCACTTTCAGTACTGACAGCTGCTTGAGCCTCATAAACACATTTGAATCTATAGTGATTTCTGCCCTGTAGGAACAAAAACATAGAGCACATTTTTAATTTAAATTGCTCCCAGGTTGACTTTTTTTTTGAATGCAGTGCAGTGGAAAACTGGCACAGACAAGTACAAAAACACTGTCAGACGGAATAGAAACTTGGGGAGCCATCACCTCATCTGCATCCGTGGCTGTTAGCTGCATTATCTTGAAGCCGTCCCCGACGTTCTCCTCAATGGTCACATCAAGAATATCATTAGGGAAAACAGGCGGGTTGTCATTGATGTCCTGCAGTGTGATCTCCACCTGCAGAGGAAGAATAAACACCACAGTTTCCGTTAGAGCTTCGCCAAACTCAGCCTGCTACAGCTGTTAGAGATCGCTGCGAGGAAAAAAAACTGTCCATCCTCTTGGATTTCACATGATGGAGAAGCTGCACGGTAAGTGGAAAGTTATCATTCCCTGATTCCGCAAAGGCTTAAGTGGAAAAAAACTGTTAAATGTCGTCCAGCACTGACTCGAAAGGTCAAAAGCCTGAATTATTCTTGTAATTGGTCATTTATTTTGATATTATAAATATTAAAACAAAGTCTACACTTCAAGGCCAAATCACAGAAACTAAACACTTTTCCAGAATCTAGAATCTTTTCACATATGTCGTACTGGTGCAATTTAAATGTTTTGACAAGGAGAATGAATTACTGTCCAGCGACACTTTCAGTCTACACCAGAATTCTCAAACATACCAGGCCACTCAACAACAACCTATGATGTATTTTTACATTTCACTTTTCTTTTAAATGTACAGATTCATTTTGCACCATAAATACATTAGTTTTATTGTGAACTATATATACTGTTCCATTCCATTTCCAAATTAACACTTTTATTTTGAAATTATGTGAACTATTGTCACAAATATTATACAGTGGTACTTGCCATATCATGATGGAATATTGTGACTTAAATTTAAGGCCTATCACCTGGCCCCTTCCTGCCCAGGTGATAGGCCCAGTGGCCCCCAGGTCATTTGAGTTTGTGGCCTTTGGTCTACACTGACTCTAATATAACATGTTGACTGTAATGAGGAATTCATTGGTCAAGAATCCTAAATCAGGACAATTCACCAAGCAAATCTGAACAGTTCATCCATGTTCCCAGAGGAATGTTATATCCCGTTCAAATGAAAGGGACATACAGAAAAATGGACATTTGGTCATCACTGCCTGACTGTTAACTTTACATGATTTCAGGAGTTTTTTCTGGCTCTGATCTGTAAGTTTAAATGTTATAATCTCAATAGTTCAAATGGTCAAAACAGACAAAAAAACTGGAGAAGAAACAAAAACATTTTGTTTGTTGTGTTATTGGTTTACTGTAGCAGAGCGTGCAATAACAGACCCACCAACCAACATAAACCAACATATTTCAGATAACTATGCTGTGGTGGGTCTATGGTGGACCTCATACCTAGCATCACTGGCGCTTATAGAAACTGTACAGTTTGCAAATTAATTCAAGGCTCTTTTCCACCGAGACTTGCAGAGTGAGTGTAACAGTAAAGAAAACTAACTGCAGCTCAGGGATTTCCACTTTCATGTCTTATAAACCGAAATAAACACACATTACTGCAGACCAAATGACAAAAGACCCCCCACGTGGATCGTGTTTGCCCCACGTAACACAGGCACAGCAGTGGTAAGAACGAAATCTACTATAAGCTCAGTTGTTTGTCTAAGTTATGAAATTTGAAGCAAATCAAAGCATCCCTAGTGATTTGCTGACCAAACATCAAGCACCTACTCTCACAATAATCCTTGGATATTACCCCATGCTGTTCCTATTCCATGACAGATGCACAATTTGCAAGATTCCAGTATAACAAAGGCATTTTTTTTCTCTGAGCTGCTACTCTGTTGTGACATAATAAACACCACAGATCAATTCACTTCTTTTTATTTGTCGGAGTGAAAAGTCCATCCCAGTCATAAGTAAACCAATATAGTGAAAGCAAGACTTGGACCAATATACTGTAACTATATATTATGCCATTTTTGTCACCATTACACTGTGCAGCTAGTTTTAAATGTACAGTGTACACTCAGTTTATTGGCATGAGTAGGAAGTACATATGCACTTATTATTTATAATAATATTATAAATAATAAGTGCATAATATTAAAACTTTTTAAAAAGTCTTAGAATAAGCCTTTTGTATGTACTAAGACAAGGACCTGGGTTTACATAGACTGTCATCTTCATGTTTCTGCAATAGTCTGAATGTACAAACCCATGGAAGTTTACTACACAAACGTCAAAGAACAACATCCTTCATTGTAAATGAAGGCCACCACATTTCAGTATGTTTATTATAATATGCAGTCTCACCATTAGATGTCACAAATTTGTAAACACTGGACTTTACATATCATAATAACAGGTCTGAGCCAAAACAGTTGTCTTTTTCAGCTTTAAGCATTCTATATCTGAGAGAATTATGTGCTTCCAACATTGTGGAAACATTTTAGAGAAGGTCCTTTCTTCTTTCAGTATGTCAGTACCCCTGTGCACTAAGCCAGATCCAAAAAGAAACTGTCTGCAGGACTTGCACTGAGCCCTGACCTCGTCAACCCTAAGTAGTAGCACTGGGTTTGAGCCAGGCCTCATCAGTGGTGAACCTCACAAATGTTTAACACACATAAATTAAAAAAAAAAATACTTTAGCATCACAAGAATAGTACAAAAATAAATAAATATGACAGCATTTATATCAATAAGTGCAGCACAATGAGTTGCACATGCTCATCACTGTAAATGTCTGCGGTAAAGTGGAAACACTGCAGGCAGTGAAAGTGAGACTTTTATGGTTTCAGATGTTCTGAGTCTAGAGGGGCAATAATACGTTTCCACTCATGTCCCGCAAAACAAAAATCTATGATCCCCTCCACCTCATCCACACACCCAAATATGCATTTCAAAGCCAGTAAACATGACTTGCTCTTGAATCATAACAGAGATTTTGTTACGCATTCTCTATTTATTGCCTACATAAATATGGAAAAGACGTGTTTGAATTCCCCAGTGATCGAATCTCCATTAATGTTGACAGTGATTATGGTAATTCCTATGCCAGGCATCATCATTAGATGCCCCCACAACCTCTTGAAACACACACAGATCCAACTATGCAATCATTAGATGGAATGCAAGGATGGGAGAGGAAAAGATGTCGAGTCGGCAATGGACGCAGCTTTTAGAGAGCAACAGGAGTTTCCCAGCAGGCAACTATGGAGAAGACAATAGGCGTCAAGGTCGTAAGACCGCCGGGGTGGAGGGTCAGATGCAGCAGCCTATTCATATCAGCTATTGACAGGAAAAGCCGACTCTGCATGTCCCACAAATCTGCTTTACAACAAACAGAAGCAGGAAGCTCCTCATAACAGCTGCCACTGTACCAATCTTTTTCTAGAATAAAAGTTCAGTTCCTTAAAAAGCTTCGGGGACAAACTGGAATCCCCTTTTTTTACTGGTTGCTGATGCACTGATACAGGATAGGGTGTTGTCCACTTATAAACCCAGTGGAGATAATTACAGAAGAACAAGACAAATTATGTGCACTTGCGGCGTAGAAGTCGTATAAACAAGCCACTGTGACAGTGGCTCTCGATTCCAACCTGTGCCTAACACAAGGGACCGGGGCAAAGTCAACAACAATGAATATTTATCTCCCGCCCTGCGTGTCCCCCTTGATGTGTAAATAATGCAAAGCCCACTTCTGAGGAGTGAACTAATTAGGGTAGAAGTGCACTTTTGAGAAATAATTACGCCTCACGCTTGTACTTTGCATTACCAATGCTCCCACGGGACGAGAGTTTATCAAAGGGCTTTGGTGTAACATTCACTGGAGGAAGAGGAAGCGAGGTCAGGAGGAGGAGGAGGAGGAGGAGAAGGAGGAGAGAAAGAAAGACAGGTATTCACTCCCTCTACCTGTCTGCGGTGGACCCAGACGCTGATGCAGGTGAAACACATTAGTTTACAAAGTAAAAGATTGCATTTCAACAACTACTGTTTCAGGTTGCAGGTGCTGCAAAGCGGCTGCCAGGTTTTTATTATTTATGGAGAGTTATGAATGATTAACGCGTCAAGTGGTTCCTGAGTGCTGTCGATTAGGAAACCTAAAGTGATGGAGGGTATTTGTTCAAGAGCTCAAGACCGGACCTTGAACTCTGCAGTGATAAATTAATCTTGTGGCTAAAACCCCAGAGCCCACATGATACGTGGTGGAATGACAGGTGGGATAATATAGATATCCAAGCTCATGTTAGAAGATGGTAGTTTCTTTTTCACTCTTTCTATTTAAAATGAAAGGGTTAGTACATTAAAGAAAATGACATATTTTCCACTAACACACATCTATCTTTGCAGCTTTCAAGACACTCACATGTTTGGACTTCTGCAGTGACCTGATAATGGTGGTGAATGGAATTTCATTTGGGGTAATAAAAGCACGAGGGAACACGTTTTTGATGAACTCAAAAACAACTTGTTTTCACAAAATTATGCCCCAGTTTCTGCGAATATTAAACAGATCTCAATGGAACAATACATTTCCCTTAAGACATAGTCTTTGGACAGAATGGTCTGTTGACTGTAGCACCATTAACCTCTTTTGTTTTTGGGTTGATCATCATCAGAATTCTGTACTCTCTTCAAGTACCGTCCCTTTTCTTCCAAGAGGGAACACTTCTGCCCCTGCAGATGAATACATGAACCTGAGATTATTCATAATGTGTTTTGTTTTTATTATTAATCTTGCATTTAAGGCTTTTCCCTTTAGAGGTTGCCACAGCGGATCACCTGCCTCCATCTCCTCCTCTCCCTTGTGTCCTCCCCTATCCCTTCCTTATCAACATCCAACGTTCTCTATGGTCTTCCTCTTTTCCTTCCCCACTGCGGCTCCATCTTCAACATCCTTTGTCCAATATAATCTCTATCCCTCCTCTGCACGTGACCAAACCATCTCAACCTTGACTCTCTGACTTTACTTCCAAACTGTTCAACCTGAGCTGTCCCTCAAATAGGTTCATTCACTGACACTCAGAGTATCTCCTGTTCACCTAACTTCAGCATCCATGTCTTCTTGCCTTGAGACACAGGTGTTAACCACCTCTCCACTGTCCTGTCCATATACCATTATATATAAATATATTAATATTTCTATGGAAGTTGTTATGACTGTTGAGTAATGTCTTGTTTGGCCTTCATCTTGGCACCACACCCTCGTTGTCTGCAGCAGCTGATGAGCAGCACATGTGCTCAATCAGCAATCAGTGTAAAAGCTGGGAGACGTGAGCAGCCCAGGTTGCAGCTAAAAAAAAGCGTGAGGCAGATTTCACTTCCAGCTATTTCAAATTTAATGGTCCAGTTTGTACCATGTATGAGAAGTTTTGGCAGAAACTGAATACAATATCCCCAAGAGTGTTTATATAAGTGTGTAATTGTTTTTTTTTTTTTTTTTTTTTTTTAAAAGAAAACTGGTTTGTTTTTCCTAGCCTTAGAAAAAGCCTTTTTTTTGTACTTAAGGCAAGGACCTTGCTTTACAGAGGCCGCCATACTACTACAGCATCCCAAACATACAAGCAAGGCAGAGGGAGCCTTTTTTGCATTCTGAGGCAAAGGGTTATTACACAAATAAGAAAGACACCCGCCCAGTAAAAATAAAGAACATACATCAGATATCAAAGTGATGACAGACTTTGGTGACAGACGTTCACCTCAAGAGTAACAAAATATTCCAAAATAAGATTTACAAACCACCACTCTGTAGTGCTCATGACGGAAGGTAAAAGTATCACCTGAGTCACTGAGAGCAAAACCACCTCTGCCACTTCACCCACATCGAAAAAGTAGAGGTTGCAGCAGTTCCCATGTTCCCCACTTGAAACATCTCAAACTTGTGGTGACTCCTGCCAAATGCTCTACAGACACACAGACAGGGGAGGAAAGCCACCGCAGGAGCAAGAGAAGATTATTTGAGCACAATACCACATAGGCTGTGCACATATTTTGTCAGTTACAGACTCAGTTGTTTTTAATAACCGGTAGAGAATCTGATTAATTGAGTGAGCTATGGTTTGCATTATAGATGAGTAATTCAGTGCATACTTACTCCCCTGAACACCATGAACCCCTTAGTAAGCAGAGTAAAATTCACATCATTAGTGCACAATTCCTTTTTCCTCCAAAACAGATCTTGCCGGAAAAAAAGTGACCTCCAAGTGCAAGTGATGCAACAGTTGGCCTGTTAAAGTTGAGCTCATCGAATCGTAAAAACTGAGGCAGGGTGCGTCTCCTGCAGGAAACAATCATTTCAAAATGATTAAATGTCTCATTAGATGCTGCTGACGAGTCAGGGTCAAGGGCTGAGGGAAGCGCCGACTTCCAGCTCTCGTTACGCTTGGCCTCTGAGATTGAATGGTTCCACTTTGCATCATGGACATTTACTAATGTGCACGTGAGCCCAACTTGGACATCATGTGTTAAAAAACTGGGATTACAAGTCATTTCCAAATATAACACTTCATCATGCAACCAGAGCCAGACACATAACCTTTTAAAAGAAGTTACTCAGCTTTTGGCACAAAATGGACAATTAAACTGCACAAAGGAATTTGTGTAATGCCTCAAAAAAGTTTCAGCACCAAAACCAAAAAGTCTTTGGAACGTGCTGATTCCATTGATGTGTGATAAATAAACAAGAACAACTGATCTAATCGGAGGTATAATGTAGTGTTTGTTTACACTGACATGATGGTTATCTGAGGTTATGTCAGTCTATTGCCTCAGCCAGGCCTTGTGTAATGGGAGGGCAGTGCTTTGACACTGACGAGGGGTGACGGCTGGTGCAGTTTTGGCTGCTTAGCGCAGTGTTGCAAAAGAGGCAGGAAAAATTTAAAGGATTCAACTGTGCTTTCCCCTAAAAGGAGCGGGAGAGTCATTGCTGAGTCTTCTCATATTTAGGTGGAGAAGTCCAACCACTGAGTGAGAAACCCTTCAAAGAACCACACCCATGAAGGTCAGTAAGGACATCTTAGCGCACTACCACAACTGCTTCAACAAAGGATCAGACTTCCAGAGGTTTCTGAATTCTCTGCGTGCTGGAAAACCAATCTGTAGCCAACGTTCCTGCTCTATTTAGGAGCCACTGTATTGTATGAAGGAAACTGTCATCCTCTCATCTTTGGGAAAGGATTACTGAGCGTCTATAAAAAAGCCCAGACCTGCGTCTGTGTTTTCTTTGCCTAATCTGAAAACCTTATGGCATGATCTGCACACGTCTGATGAATGCACTGCTGTGTCAGAGGCTTTGCAGTGGAAGTGGAACTGAGGTGCTAGAATACTGTATTCAGCCGGAGACAAACGAACAAAGACCAATAATTCACTTCATCATTCTGTCTCTCCTTGAGATTGTTTCATCTGTTTAGGTAAAACATCATCGACTCTTGGCTCCAGATTTATGAAGTCTTGAGAACTCCTGGGTTCTGTGGGTCAAGGACAGAGGTAATACGCTGTCTTGGATGTGTCTTTTAATAACAAAAGAAAACAGCTAAATAATCAAGACCAGGTCAAACTGATCCCGTCGGTATGGCTTCTTTAACATGTACAAATGCAACTGCCTTGACCTGTCAAACAATGGCCTGCAGAGTAATACATCTTCCAACCGCAGTCATCAGACTCAGCAAAGTGCACGCGTGCTCCGGAGACAGGAATTTGAGCGTGCCGGAGATGAGACTGTGCCCGGGAAAAAGAAGACAAAGCTGGACTTCAGCCAAAACCTCAATGCACTCAGCGAGAGTGAAGTCAGGATACAATCATGCCCCCCCCAAAAAAAAAATCTTCTGCAGCCCCATGGAAATAAGAAAGAAGCAGGAGTGATTAAGAGAAGGAGACAGACAAAACAAAACAGGAGAGCCTGCAAACAATCACAAAGCACCTTGGCCTTATGTAACCGACACGGGGAGAGAGAAGGGAGAGACAATGTTGGACAAGTGGTTTTCATAAAGGGGATCACTGTCCTCTCAGTGGACCACTTCACCAACTGCTAAATGATTGTTTGTCTGCAGCAGGCCCCTTCTCGCCCCCTGCAAATCTTTGCCAAGCAAGGTTCCCTCTGAGCATTTCTGGTAGGATATATAACCCACCATGGCATCATGTGAACCAGTGTACTGTTTCACAGAGCCTCTGGACCAGTAGACATTTCTGCACACAGGAGAGTGGGAGGGAATCATGATGGATAGCCATTTTTAATGGCTTTATATCTCAGCCATGATTGGTGCAAACTATTGTTCTTCTTCACTATAATCAGCCGTAATTCCTCACTTATTATTCCTACCAGGGAGACTTAGATGGAAAGTTTAATTAGATCTTGCACCAGATCAGAGTAGCGCTAATGGAGGTGAGACATGATTTAGTTCGCCTTGAAGTTGCAGCACAATTTAAATCCGTCATCGAAAATTACCAGAGCCCATTAAATGCAGCATGTTTCTGCAACTCTGGATTAGGTTAGAAGAACATCAAAACAAAAGCATTTTCTACTTCTTGCAAGATGAAAGGTAAAAAAACAAAATAATTAAGCCTATTTGTGAAAAGTATGCTTTGAAGAAGTAAGGAAAGACATGTATTTTCATTTTTTTTTTATCAGTAGTCTGTCTTTTTTAAGGGCTTTTTAAAACTTGGAAGGAGACCAGAACAGGAGTCAGCTGTCTATCAGTCTCCATGTTGGTGCCACTGACTCTGCATGAGTCTACAGCCTTATCACTCCGTTCTCTACACAATTACCTCCAATTATGGCCTTCAAGCCAAGCAGACCATGGAAAGGAGAGAAACGACACTTAAATATTGAAGAAAATAGATAAAAAGAACAAGATTTTTAAATATTTTTTTCATCATTTATGGGATCAAAACCTTGAAATAAACAATATCCTACAAATAAAGTAGTTAAGTACAACTAGTGATGAACTTTAACATTAAGTCTTAATACAAAATAATGGGAACCTTTTCTTTTTTTCTACTTCTGTTGGCTGAACTTCCTCTTACTTTGCTTCAAAAACATTTTACATTCAACAAAAGATAAACTCATTTGCAGTTTTCTAGATAACACAGTCAGGTTTTCAGGGTCTGCCTTGTTTTAATCTTGATGGAAATAAACCTTAGACAGTTTTACAAAGGACAAGAGGTCAGCCAATGTTTTCCAGGCTGTGGATTGAGAGTGTGTAATCCTTCAAGTGATTTGAAAAGAAAGAAAATGCCTGAAGTTGGATATCCAGATCTGAAAACTGCAATAAAACACACTGCTAGAAATTAAACAAGGCAAAGTGAGCCATTGCCTCTTTGTTTGCTTACATGCTTCACATTTTGACTTACAGGTTAATGCAGCAGTAACTAAACATGCTGAAGGTGGGGTATTCTTCACCAGAAATACGTCTACCTTTGATTTCACTGCTGAATCTTTTTCTAATCTTTACACATCTGCCACATAATGCCGTACCACCAATGGCGATGTCAGGAGAGTTTGAATTATTCATTTCAACTCCATTTCATGTGTCTGAGGCCATCAAAAAATATCTTATGATGTGAACGAGTTTTCCAAATGGCCCAGTTTATTATGTCAGGCTTCACATCAGAGGGATTTTTACAGACAAATGTGAAATCTACAAGATATACCATCAACATCAGACATATTTTTCTAAAGCCAGCAGCTGTTTCCAAGACTCCTGGAAGGTTTACAAAACTTTCAAGAACACTGTGGCATCCATTTTATAGTCACTGTCAGGCACTGATAAATGCATGTGATTTATGGGAGCTCAGCTGGGACAGAAAAAATGCATTAGATTATACCTAATTACACAACTGTGCCAGTATTGACCTTATGTCGTAGATTATTTCTGTAGACTAGAAATGTGGGCTAAACAGTGTTTGGGGTTGATTTTGTAAGTTAATTGGGTAAAATGTGATTTACCATTATGGTTGAGGATGAGAGAACATTAAATAAATGTTGTTTTGAGGTGTGGCCTCATCTACATGTGAGTGGCAGGGTTTGACCCCTTTCAATTTCAGCCTTAAGAATCGCATGGCAGCAACAAAATGCATTTACACATGTAGACATGGTCGAGGTGAGCTGCTGAAGTTCAAACTGAGCATCAGGATGGGACAAAAAAGGTGATTTAAGTGACTTTGAACATGGCATGGTTGTTGGTGCCAGATGATCTGGTTTGAGTATTTCAGAAACTGCTCATCTACTAGGATTTTCATGCCCAACCATGTCAGAAAATGGTCTGAAAATAGGAAATATCCAGTTAGTGTAATTTCTCTGGGTGAAGAGGCCAGAGGAGAATGACTAGACTGGTCCAAAATGATGAAATGGAAAGACAACAATTATTCAAATTAAAGTAGGACAAAGAGTAGAAGAGCATCTCTGAACAATCAACAACCTTGAAGGTGATGACCACAACACCAGAAGACCACGACAGGTGCCACTTTAGTTGGTGTCCTGCATCCCTAATAAAGATACTGTTAGAATATTCAAGGTTTACTTTCAGTGGTGAACTAAATGTGACCTGAACACATCACTGGAGGGCCAAACGAGAAAAAGACTGAGGTGAAAACTGTAAAAGGAGATCTTACTTGACTGCTGTTTACTTCATTTAAACAGACATGAGTGCAGGAGTGGAGGACAGGGAGTCAGGAATGTAAGTGCATGTGTGTATGTGTGTATGTATGTATACGCCATAGAATGGTTGGTGTATATAGAGAAACAAAAAAGGCTCTAATTCAAAACAGGACTCAGATTGTTGTGAGAAAAGCCCCAGGCACCCCTGCAGCCACTGTTTATGTGAAAAACCCCTGAAAGCATCAACATTGTGAGCAGTGGGTAACGTGTGTGTGTGTGTGTGAAAAGGGGACACAGTAGTCAAGCCTTTAGGTGACCTATGCCCCAAGAGGAAACCTGAAATCCACACACAGCTTCTGCTGACTAAAGATATGACAGTTAGTTCAGTGATACCTCGGAACAACGGACACAAGTTTAGTTTTTAGCAATGCTGCTTTGTACGGTGGTTTATATATGACCTATTTATATTCATATTTGTAGCCAGACATGGAAATTCTGTGTACTCATAATCTAAATACTTGAATACTCAACATCTTCAATCTGTGTGGAATTAAAATTTAGTGTGGAACTAAAGCTGGAACGAGTAGCTTAGCTGCAAACTCAATGAAAACACAAATAGAAATGTAAATGTGACCTTTTTTTGGTTGTTATGGGAGATGCTGCATGTGTTGTAACTATAACAACCAACAGTGACGACAAGACTCCTGGAAGCCAGAGCATCCAGCTGCTGAAAATTAATTAGCATTAGGTCATGACGTAAAACCACAAATTGTTGATTTTACATTTTGTCCAAATTAAACAACTGAGAGACAGTTTAATGACCTTTTGATGCTACGGTAAGTGTATTTTCCAACTTTTGAAGGAGCCAAGCTCACAGTTTTCCCCTTAATTTCAAGTCTTAGCTAAGCTAAACTAAACTAATTGCCTCCTGGTGAAACATCGAACTCTGCACAAGAAGAAAATAAGTAGGTGCATCAGTTAGAATTAATTTTTTATATCTTGTAACAGCTCCAAATCAGTCAACTGGCCAAAACAGAGAAAAATAACCAGATATTTGTCTCAGGAGTAGGGGTAGAGTAAATCAGACCTTCAAGAAATGTTAAATCCACTGGGTTGATTTGAAACAGCCCTTTTGTATTTTCATGAAAAACTTTTGGACTTTAGGATAATTTGGAATAAACCAAATCAAGCCTTCAAGAAATATAACATTGGACCTCAGTGCATCACATAAACTGGAAAACAGACAACCAAATGAATAATACTCATCTGGTAGCCTCTTCAGCAGTTGAAAATAAATATAGAAACCGTGATCATCCCAAACAAACATCTTCAAAATATTGATTTATTTAAGTTATTTAAGTTATATCTAATCCCAAAACAAATCTAGTTTTTGCATAATTATGGATGTTTTTGTGTATGTGTTTGTTTTTTTTGGCGTACATACATCTGCCGTGGCCATTTAGACCTCAGGAGGAAACGGCTTGGCAAGAAAACCTGATCCAAAGACATTCTGAGGGCAAAAAAGAAAAAAAAAATGACAGAGAAATGTTGATGAATTTAACATGAGGTGGCGTTAAAAAAAAAAAAAAAAAAGACTTCTGCCAAATGACTTGACAATGAGGGACAGTTTCCCCCTGCTGAGGCCATTCATGCTAACAGACTGAAGGGCCATGAGATAGCTCTGCCTCTCTTTTCTCAAACCGTGCACCCAATCACCAGAAGGGATGACGTGCTCATTCATACATGTGCGTCCGCAAAGGGCGTCCCGTCCCCTTCATACCGCACACATACCTCTGCACGCACAGCCACGCTACAAAGGCTTCTTACAAGGCCTCACATGTTCGACTCTCTCTTATTATCATGAAGATGGGCCTTTTGGAAGTACCATCCATCTTAATTAACAAGCCATTTGTATGCACTTCATTCCCCAAGACAAAATAGCATGGGAAGAAATCCTGCGGCCAAAGGAGAATTCTCGGGGTTTAAGACATCATTAGTGGATTAAAAACAAAAAACACACACAACATCAATGGGCTTCCAGTGTTGCCTGTACATTCCATTATCTCCCACTGTTCATGTCTGTTCTCAGCTTCATCCTTTGCATTTTTACTCATGTGAACCACAACTTTCTCCACAGAGACGAAACCTCGCTTGTCATGCCTTTAGCGTTCCACATAACTCGAGACACTCTCTTCTTGATTTAAGGCCCCACCGTTGCATCAATGCCTCACTGTCTGTAAGGTGACTGACGTATATATATGCATGCCGTTCTGCGGCTACCTAAACCAGTGAATATAATTTCTGGCTTCAGACGTCAAGCACGAACAAACAAACGTCAGCCTCACTGTGATCTGTTTTCCCTCACCAGCCCCGTGGATAAACGGTTCACAGTGAGAAAACTTGTTGAAAGATCACTATTTTTACGCCAGCTCTGTTCTGGCAGATGTCTGGCTTTTTCCAAATGGTCACTTCACAGAGAGTATGGGGGTCTTTGCTTTATCGGGCCTGTGTCTGCAAAACAAAAAGGAAATGTTTCAAAAACAGCCGTACGGGTGATTCGCCCTCACAGTCATCGCTTTTTCTTCTTCTCTTTATTCTTTTTCTTTTGTCTGGCAGCACGCTTGAACGCAGCTGAATAGTCGAGAGACAATTCGTCTCAATTCCCCATTCAGGAAACCTACAGAGACTATTAATTGTCAACTCATAAAGGGACCATGGTTGTCCCATGTGAGAGGAAGCTCCTTGTACTCTTAAGATTTTTTTTTTCTCACTCTCCTTTTCCTTTCTTTCTGTCTCTACTATCATCCATAACACCTTCAGGTTCTCTCGAGGGTTTGAAGGGTCAGTGTGCCAGGTCAGGAGGTGATGATTTATTCCTCGGAGCAGTTGCATTGTGGGAGCCCTTGGGGTCAAAACCTCAGTTTAGCACAAGGCTGTCATTTGTTAGGTGACCTCTCCTGCGGCTCTGACATATATTTTGTGGATAGGCAAAAAAGAGAAAAGACGATTCTATCACTTCTTTCTTTATATAAATTCTCCAGACTTTTACCCCCAAAAACTGAGACAGGCCGCCCAGACAACATGACTTGTGGGTTATTTGGGAATCTGACAGAGAGAAATGCTCAGACAACAAAAGAGCAATGCTGTCCTGCTCCTGCTCCGTCTCGGGAAGTGAAACCAGCAATCAGCAATCATAAAAAACAAAGGCTGTTTTAAAACAGCGAACACCAAAGTCCGACAGAGTCCGTGTTTACTTGTGAGGTGGAAAAAAATGTTTAGTCTGGAAGCAACAGCAACAAAGGGGGGGGGGGGAACTAAAGTTATTAACAATATGTACGACAAAACAACATGTGAAAGAAACCGAAGATATACAGTGTATCGCCAACTCACTCCACAGCCAAGCAAACACACAAACACAGCCCAGAAAAGTGCCATATTAATTCAGCATTAACACAACAGTTTTAAACAACGCGTCCGGGAAAAGGCGGATTGTGTGTGAACACAATGAAGAGCTTCAGGAAACACACACACAGAATTCTTGTTTGAGCAGTTTTATCCAAGAGCAGACAGGAAATGTTAGGTCATCAACAGTGACATGATCAAAGACGGCAATCAGCAAATAATCGGGAGGTGATTTCTGATGCCCCCTAACTGTTGAATAATAATAAATAAATTACAAAAACCCCAATAAAGATGATTCATGAGAAGAACCAGGTTCAGTCACCATCAAGTGATGATGAGCCAGTGCTTGGCCACTTTATTAAATCAGAAGAAAAAAAGAAAAGAAACACTTGGATGCAGTCAACACTGTGGAAGAGTGGAGAGCTCGCTTGCCTGGTTCAGGAGTTTAAACTTGACCACTTCACTGCTTCAGCACAGACTTTGGGATAATCTGTCAGACAGTTTAAAGATGTGAGGCAGGTTCTGTCGGTTTTTTAAACAGTCCCAGCTGTGACTGTTTGTTCATTTGAATACTTCTAATGTCAGATCACCGACAAAATAAAAACAAAAAGCCACAATATCACACAGTGAAACTCTGTCATTGATGTAAAAGGTCACAGTGACTGGATACAGATTTAAAAAAAATATCATTAATATACATGAATAAATTACAGGAAAAATAGCCTTCTGAACAGTTTTTATGCTCATATTGACGACAATATAAACACACAAACATGGATCAGAAACTGTCAACATTAACAGAATTTTACGACTCTGTGTGTTCTTGGTTGCACGTCATTGAATGCCGCAGGTGGAAGAGGAGAAAAACCAGCTGGTGTTCAAGCTGCTGGACGTCTGCTGGACGTCAGTCAGTGCAGAGAGGAGGATTTAAGAAGGGCTGCTTCGGGGTGAAAAGGGTTTACAGTGTCACATGTGATCTATTCAGCGACAGGAGCAGTCACCACCTTCACCTCCACCAGGCCAGTCCGGCCCGGCACGCACTGACCAAACCGACCACTTGGCATGACAGGACACAGAGAGGCAGAGAAGGAAGGAAGGCAAATGAGGGCAGCAATTGAGAGAGTAGAAAAAGAACAGTGAGGCCCTAAAGTCAATCGGGCCTCTTGTCTCTCCTCTCTGATTCTTTTCTTCCTCCTCTTAACCTCTTCTGCTTTTCTCTTGAACCCCCTCCATAATTTAAAGCTCCTCTCTCAGCTGTGCTGCTGGTTTTATTCCCAAAGGACCAATATGTCGTGCCAATACTGGCCTAAACATCAGATGTCAGTGGTCATATTCTGCATATTCTGATGTTCTGCCCCAGCCAACAGAAAAATTCACTACTCGGGCTGTTTAATATACTTTGGTGGTACCGATCGAACTGTGTACTGGGTCTTAAACTTAAATACTTTTGTGTTACTGACCTAACTTTAATAATTTTGCAGACTGGATTTTTCTCTTTATCAACTATAAATTTAAAAATTTCTATACCTCAGATGTAAAGGAGGACTGGGTCAAATAAAACTAAATAATTAACAAATTAATAAACAAATTGTTAATATTGATGCCATTAAAATAATTCTATTCTTATTATTTCATTTTTTGAAAAACTCACTGTATCTGCAAACTGACTGTTGAAAGCCCCTGTGACTTCACTGAAAAACCTAAAAAAGCACTAAATCTGCAGTGGTAATCTCAAACCAGAAACTCACAAGCATAATTTAAAAAAATCAAACCAATAAAAGTCATCACCTTTGCCTCGGGTCAAACTGCCTGGTCCATATTTTGGATTGATCCCTCATTGTATTACTCCCTGCCTGCACACACTGTTTCAACAGGAAATAAATCACTTTAATGTAGTTATATGTTTCTTTTAAGACCTAGAAGGGGGCACTCAGACGGAGCAGCCCCACTTTAGAGAAGGTCACCTTTCTCGCTTACAACTCGTGTGAAAACAGCTGTCTAAAATCTGATGAAAGAAAACCCGAAGCTTGGAAGAAGTAGGCATTTAACACAACCTGACACATTACAGAAAACCATCTGGGAAAACCTGTGGGAAACTGGAAAGGGGACAAGGTCTTTCAAAAATAATTCTTAGCATGTGAATGGGTGAAACACCTGTCTGTCAAAGTTACTGTAGCCAATCAGGATTAAAACATATCTGTCTTACTGTCATCAGTCCTACGCAGGCGTGTATCTCACAATGTTGTTACCACAGCTCATATATTATACCATAATATTGGTAATATATTTACATATTGTTTTTGAATTATAGCCACAGATTGTGCTCTCTTCTATGTTATGATTTCATGATACAAAATGTGGAATTTTGCATTTTCTAATCCCATACTAAAAAGTTACAAGTGCTCCTTTAAGAACCATATGATTACCTGCTTCCTAGTCCCTAAATAGACTGTGATAATTAAACCATGGAGCGGGAAATGTGAGCTTTTACCAATACAAATATGTTACACACAATATCTGTCTGCGGGTCTAAGTCATTTCTTATCTCGCCACTTTTACTTTGTCTAATCCATTCTCTTCCCTCACATGCACTTCCCTGCTGTCTCTCCCTCTGTGGGACTTAATTCCTGTTTCTATTTTTCCACTGCATAAGAGAGCTCCTCTTTCATTTGAGATTCCACTGACATGCAGCTCAGGTTTCAAGTAAATCCACTTCTGGGGCACCACTGTTTATAGCTACCTCCTCAAACAATAGCTCGAGGGTTAAGGAAAATAATAATAATAAAAAAAAATATATATATTCTCACAAAAATAAATGCAACTGTGCATCTCCATCTCCCACCATGTAATTTAGCACAGCAGACTGTCACACAGCAAGAGGCTTATTTTCCATTAGCGTGATATAATTTCCATCTGACACGGGGCTCGGTTCGTCAGTGGACCATTGAATTCTCATCATTCTACTCAGAGAAATGGTTTTGCTGAGCAAACCGTCAAAGACTGTCTCACATTCGCACGCTTACACACTCACTCCTGGGAGCTGCTGCATCCAATGTTGGTGACTAAGACGCTTTAGCGGTGCAGTTGTGGCTTGAATGTGTGGTTGAGTGCCCTTTCTCAAATGCACCTCTTTTTTTTCCAAACTGAGAAGAAGGTTTTAATTCAAGTTCCTCCAAGTTTCAGACTCAGACGTGGTTGCTGAGGATGTTGTAACTTTGAAAGTTTTCAGGAAGTGTTTTTTTTTTTTTTTCCTCATTTCAGTACTTTAGAGTTAGAGTTTGACCAATGACAGATTTTTCTTGGGCTGATGTTGAACTTAGGAAATGAGCAGAACCAATGGCTGATAATTTGTTTTTGTTTTTTCTCTCCTGCATTTGATAAAATTGGAAAAGCACCTATTAGACAACACTTATGGTCTGTCTCTCAGTCAGCATTTTGAGTCTGCACTTTATTAAAATATTTTGAAGAAAACAATGCATGAAGTAAATATTAACTACAAGGAACATGAATCAAAAACCACTGTTTTAATGCACTAACCAGCAGTTATCACATATCTGAGAACAAAAATGTATAACCTTCACTGAGACATAGTGCATAATTAGTGCATAATAGACCAATGCTGATAATTGGTCCACCTTTGTTTACAGTTTAAATGTACAAAATCCTTCAAACTGTAGTTCACTAAACTGTATTGGAATGGAGGTGATTTTGTGACATATTCCTTAACAGGGAATTATTTTACTGGGGATAAATACATGTGCTCGCTCTCGTCTTCAGCTGTTTCACAGAGCCACAGTCTAACTTGGCGTTAGCTGTGTAATATGATTCTTTTTCGTTCCACTTATGGCTTTAACTGATTGAAAAAAAGGACACTTCTATGACATTTGTCAAAGTTAATACCCCAAACTGCCTCTCTTTATAACTCTTTAACTACCACCTCTCTGTGTGACTCCACATTGTCTACGAATGCCTCTGCATTGCACAGTGGCCCTGAGACTCTTTTGGCCCAAAAGAATCTCTCCAGGCCAGATGGTTTGGCCGGACAGTGCAGGCCATGGATTCCCACGGAGCGAACACTGGAGTTGGAACTTTGTCAGTTATGCTCCAAGCTCCCTGCAGCACTCATTCAAACCCACTGGTCTGCGTGATGTTTAATTGAACCACAAGCTGTTAATCCAAGGAAAGAAAATCAACTAATCCAGATTAAGGTCAGTCAGACGGGGAATGGAATCGTCAAAAGCGCTCCGTGGCCTGCTGGGTACCGTTCAAAGAGCGGGCTTATTACTCGAAAGCCAAACATGCCCACGTGAAACAAACACCAGGTGGACGGGCAGTTTCTATTTGACTGCAGCGTGAGAAGATTTTGACATAATCTCACACAAATGGCCACTTGCTTGTTTGTTTTCATCTGAAATGAGGATCCAAATCAGGAAAAGACCAGTCCATGTGTGACTGAACTGATCCATGGATGGAATTTTAACAAGAGAGAGAATTATTAGGCATGAGAGGCGAGCAAACACAGATGCAGTTGGCAGATGTACCAGTTTCACTACTTCATCCGATTCACTCCCTCCATATCGTCTGACTTTATGTTGGCGCGCTTTCTCACTCGCTACCAACCTTTTCTTTTACCAACTTCTACTGTCCATCTTATCTTCTCTCCCACAGAGCTCGACCGGGCCGATGACGTGTGTCCATGAAGCAGCGCCGCCAGGCCAAATGTGTTAAAATAGTTCTCTGTTGCTGTGGCAACAATCCCATCCCATTTCTGTTCATTAGAGCAGTGTAACAGCGGGACATTTGGACATTTGGCCAGACAGTGTGTGAGAGGCATTAGAAAGAAACAGCTGAGCCATTTTTTATACACTTACTGCCAACTAAAGTTGCCAACTGTGGTAGGCAACTTTTTTGTATTAGTGATCAATAATTTCATAATTTTCTTTTATGCAAATTAAATAATCTGAAACAGAACTAAATGTCTGCACCTACTCAAGCCATGCGGAAATCTGTTGCATGATGGGAGACTCAGAGAGGGAGAGAGAGAGACTGTATGTGCTCTCACTCCTTCCTTCAGTGGAGATCAGCACGATATAAATTTCTTCATCCACTTTTTCATGGGTTCATTAAAGGTTTATACATTATAGCGGATTTAACTTTTTTTACTTTTCCAATGTATGATCCACAGATTGTGGCCAATATTGAACCGATAGTTTATATTTTTTATTGGATCCCCTGTTTTTCTAAGCAAATATAAGGATATTTTAAGGGTTTAATGTACACTACAATAGCATTTAAATCCTGGACACTTACAGGAGTTATGACTGTTGGCAAATGGATGCTTGTATCTGCTCACAACCACAATATACTGACAAAAGAAATCAGTAATATGGGATGTTGTATTTCCCCCATTTATAATTCAGGAATAACCTTGGATATCACTGTGCTGTTGTGTCACTCTGAACAAGTGAGGACTATTATAGTTTGTCGAGTATGTCATTCATGTTGCCAAGTTTGCTAAGGTCTCGTGGCACCGCAGGGTGCTCCAGATTAATCTCTCAAACAATGACAAATGGCATCAAGTGCTATACTTTACATTCTGTGGCTATTACCACATACCAGAGGAGACTAGCCAGTAAAAGAATGGAAGTACGTGGTAGTAAGCCCACAGTAATGTAACACAGAGGGAGCCTACATGGAAAATGGGGATTTTTAATGTAAATTTATAGTACAATTCAAATCATGCTTAAGCCAAAATGGAAAGATACTTATTTAGCTGAAACATCTGTATTTTTTCTCTTACAGAATATTAAGGCTTTAAGGTATGATATGTCAACAGATGGGACTATTGCTTTACAATGTACAACATTTAAACGGTGTTCCAGAGATGGACATGGATAATGCGTCCCATACTGTATCTCGTATACCTCTGAGTGATTTCAGGTGTGACTGGACACTAACATTTATCCACAGAGTCTTGGGCTTTTTGGAGGGACAAAAAGTTGACAAGGCAGCTGTGTTTGGAAAAGGAAACTATACATCAAAAAAGGGGAATGATCTACTGTACGCTTTCCTCTCTGCACTGGTTGCATTGTCTCATCTTCGACAGGTCCCACAGATCCATCACGGTCGCAAAAGACAGATACGCGGCACACAGAGGCCTCCGCAATTAGTGCATCAACAGCTGGGGAGAACATTAGTCAATCCAGTGGGTTTGCTTCATCTCCACTGTTTAGAAAAGACTCAACAGCAAAGACAAATACAGCGTGCTAATGAATGGTGTCTGTCACCGTGAGTGGAAACGCCTGGATGGGAGTCGGGGGAAATGTTTTCAAGAGCACACTGAGGGTTTGGGGGCAAAAACAAGGTGGAAAAGGGGGAATGCTGCAATGACGTCACACTAAATTTGCAGAGAGCCATTTGGAAAATGTTATTAAGATGTATAATTTTTGCAGATGTTCATTACTCTTTGGCCAGGGTTAAGAAAATAAGTGGTATTACAGTTTTGCCATTTGTCTTTGGAGAATAGATCATTGGCTGAAGCTTTGACTATGAGCCATCTGAGGCCATTGTGCTAAAGCGCATGCACAGCAATTAAACCCAAATGTGAGCACTCAATGAATACTTTATGCCCTGGGTCAATTAAAGCTCACTTTGGAGGATTCCAATGACTGCATAAGTCACGTTAGTGGTGTGTGGATGCTTACAACACCTCTGAGCCCAATTACCAACATCCATACCAGAATCCTATTGCTGACATTCATTTAAACACAGGCAGGTGACAGGTAGGATCCAAGACAGTGACCGCAATGAAATATTGAGAGTGTGGGAGTCTGAGAACTGTCCACCTTATCTTAAAGAATTAAGATAAGGCAGAGGTGAATCACTCACCGTGGTCTAAACCTAATCTAAGCTCTGGCTCATGTATTCTGCACTATCTCACCTACACTCACACATACTCTCTCACTCACATACACACAGACACATAGAAAAACAAACACAGATTACTGATTCAATTTATCCTCTTAAAGTCAAACCGCGTGCAGGATACAGTGTATGAAAGCCATGATAAAACCTGAACCCCCAAATACCCTAATTTAGGGTCAAGCCTGCTTTTTAAGAGATACTGAACACGATGAGATAACAGCTGAGTGTTTGCACCATGCTTCCAAAGAGTAAAATGTTCATTTTTAGTTTCACTTTTTACTGGGCAGAGAACAGCAAAGCTTGTTTATGTTATCCATTCAAATAGAAGTGCACTTCTTTTCACAATAGACTCTCCCTGATGTTATCATCGGCAAATACTGTGGAGCTGGCCATTGTAAAGAATGATGCTACTTTATGGTAAACTCACAGACTTGTTTTCCTTTTTTTCATGTTCATGGTCTCTTTTCTCATCTATTTCTGAATGTTATACAGTAAATATGTTGATGCTTTGGTCAAGTGTGGGCTACAGATCGAAGGCCTGTAATCATTTTCCCAAACCTCTCCGCCTTCTCTTGGCCGATGTGTTTATTTCTATCTTAAATGACATTGTCCAAAGATGGTGGATGTTTAAGTTCTTCCAGCTCCACGCTGCTATATTATGATTCCACTCTATGTTAGAATAAGCCTGCTTTTTGTATAAGTACAGACTATAAAGATCAAACCTCTCCTCCCCGCACCATCAAGATTTATTTGCCGAGTGTGACGATGTCAGCTTTTAGGACACTACTTCTTTTCCATGCATTCCACAAGTGTAATGCACGTGTATTTATATAGCACAACATGCTGTGCATTATACATGACATGAACATGCATGGGATCATTCAACCACTATTGACACTAATTAAAGGTTCTCCAGCATCTAGATTTAGAAGATAAACAGAGCTTTAGTTCAAACTGTAACCGAATGTGGCCATCGTGTCTGTAAATCAGCTTTACGACCTGTAAGTGGGATTTACAACCCAACCTATGTTACTCACCACTGGCGTCTACAGTATATGCTCATATGAGACATACAAGACAGACTATATGTGTGGAGATTAACAGTAGAGAGAGACAAATATAATAAATGGTTTGATTCTGCAAAGAAAATATGAATAATAATCAAATGAGAGTTCAGCAGACAACATTTGGCTCTTTTATCTACAACAGGACTGTTTATAGTACACAAAATAACCCATAATTCATCTAGTTACTCTCGTCTTAAGAGTAATTTAGGCAGTGGAAATGCAGCAGTGTTTCCAAATTGCATCTTTCTTCATTTTAGAGCAAGACTGAAAGGTTTTAGCAGACTACTTTTACAAATGACTTGGAAGAATTCCACATTGGGGAAAAGGGAAAGAAAAAGAAATCCTTCTGGCTCAAAAAATGGTCCCATGAGTTATCAAAGAAACTACCTCTGCATTTGTAATATCACTGAAATAGAGCTACATAAATCAGAAATCCTACAACAATCTACAGTTATACAGTTATCTTTCCTTTACCCTTATTTTGTCTTTTCCTATCAAGGACTTGTAGATACTTATAAACTAACTCCCTCTGGTGCTTTCACTTCTTCGGTATTTGGTTCTAAATTGGGCAGAAACTGGACAAACAAACAACCCCGGAGGCACAGTGTGATGGAAACAATACCCAGAGCGACTGGCCGGTATCAAACCACTCTGGACCAGATCTGACCGTGGCGACACGAGGCTGAAGCAGGTCGTAAAGTTAAGTCAGCAGAAGAAGGGGAAGGAACGAAACACAAGGCTGGGGATTGTTGGAATTCTCACAGCGCAGGCAGCTCGGCTTCCTGTTATTTGTTTTGTAGTAAATGCTGACTCTCGGGGGGGATATGACTGACCGTGCCGCTGGACACAAGTCGCCGTCTGTCCTCTGACCACCTCTGTTGTCTGTGAATGGAGTTTGACTGTACGTGTGGACATCGTGTCTGCAGTGATTTCACTGTGTGCGTGTATTGTGTCTTACAATTACAAGCTCAGTGCTGGCATTTAATTAGTTTCAACGTCCTACTGCATTATGCAAAACCATAGATTTGTCTAAATGTGTAGAAGTCACTGTATGAACTATAGTGAAAGTACTTTAAATTATTTCATTAACATAAAATTACGATACAAAGTAAACTTAACAGAACTTAAGGAATGTCACTGCTGCCAATGACACATTTAAAACACATACAGTATGTACACAATGAGACAGACATTACTCTACAGCTGCATGTGTCAATCTGTGAAGCAAATGCAATCAAATTTGTGTTTCGTTGGATAATTGATGGCCTGCTAGTGATGATTACAGACTCTAACTAAGGTCTAAATGCTAGACTGAGGGCTTGATCACACAGAGACGTGTTGCTACAAACACATCACCAGCATAGCCATTGTTTTGCTACTGTACCACAGGCTTAGTGGAAACAGAGTCGCGGGACTCGCGAATGTCACAGTTTGTTCTTGCAGCTAATCAAATGAGTAAAAAGGTGGACTTCAACTCCAACCCCCCTCACACACACACGATCACACACTCAATCACACACACCCCGCACGTCCATCTGAATCAAGCATTCTGACACCTGCTGGATTCAACTTATCATATTTTACATTTGATTACTAGCTTTTGTGTTCAGCCCAGTTGTTATGACCCTAGGTCACATGCTTTGCCATTATATGTTATTCTCTCCTCTTTTGTGAGTGTGATGTGGGTGTGTGAGTGCGGTGTGGGTGTGTCTAGGTGACTGTCAATCTCCCAGGTGGATGTCAACAACCAGGTGGCACACTATGACTGGTTCATTTGAAGAGGACTTGGCTCATCGTGAGTGGATGAAGTGATGGGGGCCTGGACTATATAAACCTTTCTCAGACTTCACTCAGGGCTTCTTGCTCACTCTCTCCAAACAAACCCATTGCTAGCAGATTTGAAACTGATGTTGATAGTATTACTAGTTGTTTCTTGTTATAAGTTAGGTAGGTTATATTTGTTAGGTAAGTGAAATTCATGTGGTTAAATTTGTAACACAGTTGCTGCTCTTTAGAGAGTGACTGTTGACTGTTCGTAAAAGATGTAATATACTCTTTTGTCTAATTTAATGCTACATGGAAACAAAGGTAACAGTTGTAGGAGAGAGAAGCCATTTTTGTTTCACCTTTCTTTACTCCTGTTTTAAGTTAGGAGCTTAGGTAAGTTTTTCCTGTCATTTATTTTGCTATTTTCTTTACAGGAGGTAAGATTAGGTTCATTGCAGAAGTTTTGTTTATTATTTTGGCATTGCTCTTCTCCGAAGTCAATAAAACTGTTATACTTTGACTTGACTTTTGGCTTTCTTTGGAGAGAGGAGTTGGAAGACACACATGTTACCACCCCCTGGTTTTCCTAGGCCAGGGACGTAACACCAGTTCTGCAGAAGGACAAGGTTCCTCGTACTTTCTTCTCTCTAAGGCTGAAAAGCATATACCTTAATTATAGCAACCAGAGAACTTTCTTTCTTGCTGCTGAGCAGATTTCCAAGCATCAGTGAATAGTAGAATCCAGTCAATCTTCTAAAATCCAAGCTTTCTGACCACACATTTTTTCAGTACACTGTCTTGGTCTTGGTGTGCAGAAACTTAGATATTAGGAGGATGAGCAACAAACTCTGTGAGAATCACAGTCTTCACAGTGACAGCACATTTGGAGACATTAGAGGACATTTCCTTCTTTTTGGAAAAAAGCCATTTACTGATATTTACTTTTCTCTAAGAACAAAAGCACAGAGAAAACAATCAAATTGGAGGAAATGTGGCCTTTTATGATGTATTCGGAGTCTCAGAAAACATCTGTTTTCTGTGAATTCTAAATATATATATAAATAATAACAAAATGCACTGCGAAATAGCTGGTAATGTGTCCACAAAGAAAGGGAATGGTGAAATCTAAACAGACCTGTGCTCAATTCAACAGTCGTGTTTATCCTTGGTGTAGAGCCGCTGTTGTGTGTATGTGGCTGAGTGAGTGAGTCAGCATATCAATATGTTTACCAGTGTGTGATTTGACTCAATGACGTGGCACCATGAAAACAAAAGAGTCATACAAATGTGCCTCTCTCCTCCATTGACAGCTAATGGTGCAGGACCTTTCCTCGCCTCATTATCTGGTTCTGCCCCGTCTTATAGCAAAATGAGAGGGAAACAGGAAAACGTATTAAAAATAGAGTAAGAGACAGACATAAGCAGGGTAAAAAAATAGGAAAGGAAAGAAAGTCAGTAGAGGTAGGTAAAAGTATCGTTAATGAGAAATAATGGCAAAATAGCAAGACAGAGTGAGGAGTGTATCAAAAAGGAACTCAAAAAGACTGAAAATACAGGATCAATGTGAAAATAGATTCAGACAGAAAACTGGGGGGAAAAAATAAATCAAAACAGAGGTACAACATTAAGAGTATTGACAAAATAAAAATGAGGAAAACAAGGGAAAAAGTAAAACACAGCGGGAGCAGACCACGAAGGACTGAGCAGACTCCATGGCGTGAGTTTTATTGTCTCACTTTTTAATTGTAAATAACAGGCCTCAGTGATGTGAGCGACCATTCATTCGTCCAGACAGAGCGATTAATCCATGCTGGGCCTTGCAAGAATGTGTGTGTGCGTGTTTGAGTGTGTGAAGGAGGAAAAAGAGAAGGGTCTTTCTTCTCCTTTCTTGTCTCTATCTCACTGCCCTGCAGGACCTAATTGGTTAATTTCATAAAGTTCTTAAAGGGGGCACTCGCTGAGGCCCTCTCTCGCTTTTACTGCAAAAAATCAGGGGCCTGTTCGGCATCGCTACCTGCAGCTCCTGTGGTCTTTGTTGCAGAGGGGGATGAGAGTCAGACGGTGGCCTGGGGGGTGGAAGGTGGCGGTGGGAATTACAGCAGGGCGATAATGGGCATGTGGCTGAGCCCAGACAGGGAGGGAGTTCTGCTCTCAGCTTGAAGCTGGTCACTTCCCAGTGTTTTGTCCATGGGAGGAGATCAATGACCTGCTCATTATTTCATTCTGGGTTGCTGCTGTGATAACACATATAACAAGCTGGTTAGAAAAGCTGAAAAATTCAGATGCTGCACAACGTGTTTTTGAACAAAATGGTGCCTGTTTGGAGTATTTTTACAGAAAAAAAATCCCCATCGCAATGGCTGCATTAGCATTAGCTTAGCCAAACTTTGGCCTTAGCTTAGCTTAGCCTTGGTAAAACAGTCACTACTAAATATTTGTGTCCAAATGTAACTTTTGAGCAGCTAAAGGACAAAACTAATGTTAACTTCAATAAATATTGAAAATCAAGATGTGAATGTGGTCAAATTACTGTTGCATATAAAACAGTGGTTAAAAAAATCTAGCTAACGCATTTAAAATTTGAAAAGATGCTAATAAAGGAAGGCTAAAAGCATCAGTAATCTACATATATACATATCTACATAATGATACCAACAACAGTGTCAATAATAAAAGGTTGTACCTCTACAAATGATTGAAAGTTTCATCAAATAAAACTGTTAAGTTTTAGTTTTAGCATGTGATGCAGTGACTTTCAGGCACTGGTGATTTGCCTTTGATGTGACAAAATGATTCAATGTTTTGAAAGAATATAAGTTGCAAATCTTGATAATTACTCAGATTATATGGGTACACCTTGATCAGGTAAATTACAAAGTTAAAATACCAAGACTTGGGAAAGAGCTTGTCTCCTGCTGTTTTTGTGCACCGGTGCCGCAAAAAAATTCATTCTGCCTTTTTCTCACGGAAACTAAAATGACTGAAATTCTAATTTGGCTCCAACTGCATCATTTTCATGTGAGAGAGTCGTTTGGCTTCATGCATCACAGTGTTAATGTTTGTTTGCCAACTGACCAGCAAAGTTGTTTCTTCTATATGAGGCTGAAAATAGATTTGATATGCTTGAAATAGCATTCAGCAAATGAATATTAATTGTGCATTAAACAAAACATTAATCACACGCTAACAACTGCATTAAATGGCCGCCTTCGAAATTGGTGCGTCCAGACAGTGAAATGTCTACATCAGTTCCTTTGCTTGCACGAGTCGCCATGCAAATGTTGCTCTCTTGGAAAAAAGGACTTTACAGAAACAAACCCTATCAAAACTCGGGATCAGAGACCTCTAAGTGTTTTGCCCCAAAAATGAGCAAGTGAGCCAAAGATCTGGAGCCGTGTTTACACTCCCCCTTTACAGCAAAGTGGACCCTGTATGGACGTCTGGTCCAAGAGCAGGAGATACCATCACAGGTCCTACTTGTTGCGTGCGACGGGCATACTGCTGCCTTTCCACCTACCCTAACTGATTATTCCTTTCATTTATTTATTTCTGAGACTTTTTACCGCACACTATCAAGCTTTTACGAGAGGAATTCCAGCCTTTGCATGGTGGAGAGCCCTTCACAACAGATAAAAACTCAAAAGTATAAACAAGCTCCCATTAGGAAACTGGCGGCCAACCAGCCTTTCACCTCAAAGGGATCTGTGTTATCTGCAAAGCTGCCCTGACCTTAGTCTGTATGATTCACTGCAGGAGCCTTTACAGGGGACATTGAGATGAGCCAGGTCTAGGTGCAGCCGCCGTCCAAAGGCCAATCTGTCTCTATAAAATTGACTTGTTCTTCCCAAGTGTAGGAACAAAGAGCGTCAGCATATTTGGATCCATGTGTATCATCTCTCCAAGCAATCCTACACCTTGCTACGTGTGAACTGTGCATTTTAGGAGTGCTTTAAATCAACAAGTATGAGCCTCATGGACCATTAAGAGTTCAGCATTCTCGTGAAACAGCGAGATGCATACCGAAGAGGAATAAATATCCCTCAGGTGGCATTTGTCTTTGGGCTGTTTCACTTAAAGCTTGATAAATATTGGCTCAGCTTTGGTACTGAAGGGGATTTTAAATCGACCCCCCCATGTGGTCATGTGCAACACTAGAGGTAGTGTACTGCTGCTGCCATCCATCAGCATCACTACAGCAGTTTACAGTTCTATAAAAGTGTTACTGTGTCTCTGTCTATCTGTAAATCAGGTGTGTAGAAGTCTGACATAATAAGTAACACAAGACTAATAAACCAGAAACTAAATCTGAAGGAGTTTCATAAATAATGTATATTAAGAAGGTAGAGTAGCAATAAAAATGGAGACTGGTGCACCATGGGAATGGTGTCCTGCTGCTCGAGCAATTTTTTTAGTCCTTGCAGTGTCTTATGAAAAGGATATTTAAAGATTTCACTTAGAATCAGAGGCACAGTTGTTTAACAGGAGACAAAGTCTGAGGATAAAATTGGAGCGTAAGTTGTAAAACGAGCTACCAATTTTATTTTTAAAAAAATTGCAGTTTGCAGGATGTTAGGGGGGAAAAAGAGGAGAAACACAAACATTCACATCTGCAACTTTCTTTCATCTCAAGTTTCCGTGCCGTTAGCCATGACCAGTGTTCACATTTGCATTTTCATATACGAATCTGCAAAAGCCCTCTTATTTTTTTGCTTATTGAGGCTGCTTATCAGTTGTGTTTCCTGACCCGGCATAAATCCTGAGGATTAAAGGACTTCAAAAAAAAAAAAAAAAAAAAAAAGGAGAAGAAGTTTTTGGGTGTAGGAGGGGTGAGGAAAAAAAGTCGGGGGGTTTCAGGGGATGGAGGGAGGGAGCGACAGGATGAAAAGAAGTTGGGGGCCCATAGAAATGCTAAGGAAGTGGCCCTCTTTTTTCCCTTAGGGGTAGTTGCTTAGGGGTAGGAAGTTCCCAGCTCCACCACTTCATTAATTCATGCTATTTAACAAGCGGGATTGTGGTGGGGCTTCATAGGCCCCCTTCACACTGGAACCAACAACAGTGCCATCAGTAACTGACAACCCCCCGGGCGGAGGTGCTATGGCCTCCGGGGTCCACGCTGCAAACAGAGCCACGGGAAGCAGAACCTTGCCATTCAAGAGTTCAGCCTTTATTTGTCATCCCTGGTTTCTCTCCACCATACACATCCACAATCATGGGCCTCCGGGGGTGGACAGCAGATTGGAGGATGAATCTCTCCTGTTTCCTATTAGGAAAGAATTGAATAACGGGGTGGCGAGGAGTGGGGGGGTGGGGGTTTGCTCATCAGAAGAATCAGTATGCTCATCCATAACTTCTTAACGTTGGCTGACCACAGGGTTCGTGAGATGCTGAGATGGAGACGAGGAGGAGGAGGAGGAGAAAATAGCAACATGCTTACATACCAAATCATCCAAACTTCTGTGGCTGACTTTCTGAGGGTTTTTTTAGGGTAACTGGTGTGTTTTCTCTCTCTGAAACAACCCAGAGCTCAGTCCAGCAAAAATTTACTGTCTGTGTAAACGGCAACAGCCCCAGCTCATTCAGACAATTCTTCACAGATAGAGCTGATTATGTCCCGCGTGTGTTCTTCTACTTCCACAAGAATATTGTAAATTGAACTTTTATCCTACTCCTTGTCAATGACCCTCTGGCATTTAAAACCACAGCTATGGTGCGAATATAAACATATTTATAGAAAAAAATATATACCTATACCAGAGGGCAAAGAATATGATTAGTAACACAATATAAAATGCCATAAATTATCATATAGTCTTGAGAACAGACAGTAGAGTAAAACAATACTCAGTGTTTCCAAGCCTGAGGAGTCAAGATCGCAAAGTCATAGTTAATACATTTATGTCAAAATGCTGAATAAATGTTTGCAATTCTATAATAAAAAATGTTCATGCTACAGTGATGTATGGGTGTGCATGGGATTTTTGCTGTGTCCAAGTAAAGTGATAATTAAGCTATTTTAGCAGCACAAAGCCAGTAGTGTGTGCTTCATGTTCACTTCCAATCTCTTAAAAATATGTTCACTGGATTATATCGCTGTTAGACAGCCCTTTTCAGCAGGAAACTGAAGTTTGTAAACCACTCGCTCTCCTGTACCAAAGTCCATAAACAAAATATGCATTTTTAACCTGTGGGGACACAGGGGCTGCTGGTCTGCCGCTGCCTTGTTTGATAAGATTGTGTCACTATGTTTACGCTAAACGATGGATCTCAATCACTGAAGTCACAAAATTACATACTTAAACTTAGTGATGGAGGCAGCAGTGTATGCTGTGATGTAAATTTGTTAATTTTCTCTCTGCAGTTTGATGCAGAAGATTGAGTGGATTACAGAGCAGAACAAACTTTACTTACTTTTGCAAGAGAGAGGAAGTTGCTTTAAATGATATGCACCCTTCATTTATTATGAAATGAATGGAGTCTGGTTTCTGTTCCTGTGTTTGTAATAGTGTAAACATTAATGTACAGATATTGTACTGTAGATATATCACCCATTGGTGGAACAAGGGATGTTATGAAGGACATTTTCAAACTTATATATGTATATATAGATTTTTTTTTTTTATCAACAACAGCTCTATGCAAACATGTTGTGAAACCTCACAGACATGTAAGTTGACAGATCCTTTTGGCTGAGAGAGTAGGCTTGAAAATGTACTTCTGAGAAACCCGCGCCTGCAAAGTTCACTGTGATTATGGAATTAAAAAGAGGTTATCCTCAAGCAGAGTTGGTCAAATTAAATTGCATTAATGCCTGTCGTAATAATGTTACCCAGGATGCCTCAGGAAATCCTGCCTGGGCCCCACATCACTCACTGTGCCTGAAGGTGTTGAAATGGGGGGCTGAAATAATTCCCATATCTGCAACCTCAACCCCTAAATTTCAGAGGCCCTCAGCTGTTCCACCATTGGCTCATTTGTTATCTTGCGCAACCGCCAAGGGACGGCGACTGAAAATAAACACACCGCATAGTGTTATATGGTAAAATGACATTATCTTGAGTCTGTTATCTATTATGGTGAGACCATAATGAATGAGGGTTAAAGAGTACATGGATGATGTCTTCTCACAGCCCATTAAGCCCCGCTGCATTCGGCCGAGATGAGCGTGGGGACAATTTCCAGGAGTGGCTGCAGTGGCTCTGATCGCAGCTTGGCCTTGGCACTTAATTGCTAATATAGTTATTAAAGGATGCCAATTGGGAGACCACCAAAGTAGGATTGTCCCTGAATTATCACAGTTGCCTTTCAGGGCCATGGAAATCCTCTAAAGGCCAGCAATTGAGCGTCACACTAGGCTTTTATCATTTTCCCACAGGGGCCCGGGAGGATCCCCACTAACACCCACAAAGCAGCACACCAGCAGCCACACACACAATAAAAACATTGTTGGAAGGATAACTTCATACACAGATCAATGAGCTGTTATAAAAATAATAAAATTTGTCTGAACTTCAAAATTTGAATTGTGTGATGTGTTTAAAGGTAAAATAAAAGTGGATTAAAGGTCCAGTGAGGGTGCAGCTAAAATACAAGCATATCTCCAGCCTCAATGTATTCATTCAAACATGTCAAACATTGTGCTGTTCATAAACACTATTCACTCACAATGCACTGCACAAAAGACGGGAAAAAAGCTTTTTAATGCAGCACAAAAAAAAAGGTTCCAAAGAAGCTTCAGTCACAGTTTGTAGAAACGGACATGTCCACTGATGTTTGATTTGTAACTTCAAAAATCCACCTTTAAAAAAAGAGTTGAATAGTTTGTATACTAGTATGTAGTTTAGAGTGTCCCTCTGAAAGTGAAGGTCTCTAATGGAAAAGGGAAGTTTAGTTATGACATAATTTCCAGACGGGATCCTTCTAACAAGCAAAACCATCAAAGCCTCACACAAACAAAACTGTGGTACGTCTCTGGATGGGACAGCCAAAATTAATAGCACAATTTATTTTTAAGTGAGGTCACCTTTTTTCGCTGGAATTAAAAGTGCTGTTTACTCTTTCGATGGGCACAAAGCCTAATGGAAATGCTGGCGATTAAAACAAACACAACTCCTCCTTTAGTATAAACCTTGTTCCCACCGTATCATGATAGACGTAAAGAAGTATTTACTTTTAAGTTTGACAGCCTCTCCTCTTCCCCTTTCTTTCTCCGTGTCTTAGTTTTAAAACGTTTCCCAGGATGAGACGCATCTTTTCTGAAGACGCCACTGCGCTCGGCGACTTCATTTTTTTCCCCCGTCTTTTGTTCTTTTTTTTCTGCAGGCTGATGACTTTAACATACACGGATGGGTAGAATGGGTAGAAGCTACTTTTCCCCCTTAAGCCAAACAAGAGGAAATGCCTGGGAATTACCTGTTGGACCCAAAAGATCTTGGCAAGCCCCCATGCCAGGGCGAAAAGAACCTCCAGTGAAAACATTCACTTTAACAAACAAAGACAGAGGCAGCTCAGGTCTCTGGGGCAAAATTCGCTCATTAATTCCACTTAGCTCAATTTTGCACGGTTCTCACTGAGCACTGACTGACAGAGTTCCCTACAAAGACAGCATTGAGACATCTTCACTCCTGTGGTAAAAAAAAAAAAAAAGCAAACCCTACACAGATAAGAATCCTGTCACACTGACGAGAAGAGAAACTGCTTCTTTGACCACTAATTTGGCAGGAAAGTGTCAGATCTGCCTCCCACGAGTGACAACTTCAACTCACAGAAAAAGAGTCCGTAACACATTTTTTCCCAAATTAAACGAAATATATTGTAACGTCTGATCACTGGGGTAAGCTTTGTTCAACTGGGTTAAGATAACCATCAAAACGGGTCAGTGCTTTTTAGATTTGACTTTGCTGCCAAGAGAGACAGCAGGCCACGGTTAATTATCAAAGAGAAAAATGGAAATCCTGCAATAAGAGTTTTCTAGGACGGTCCTGTCAATAGGCGGTAAAGATGGATGGAAAAATGAAGAAGAAAAAAAAGTGTCTGAGCAGCTGTCACAGTTCATAACACTTTCCCCTATTTCTAACTCTCATTCATTCATTTTCTCCTTTGAGTCATTCTGATAGCTCGTGGAAAAGATGGAGCAGGCGTTGCTCTGATGTAGGGCTGCACAATTAATCACAAAATAATCTAATCTCAATATGATGCAGTGCAATATCCAAACTGAAAAACAATGCAGTTATAAGATTATGATAAAAATGTATTTAAAATGGCATGACTATGAAATTTTGCAGTGCTGCAGGAATTCAGTGACCCAAAAATAAGGTCATTTTTTTAGCCCATATCATGCAGCGGCAACAAAAAGTCTCCCTGGATTGTAACATCTCAGCCTGGTTAAGCATAATCTCAGTGGTTCCAGGCTGTGCCACTATTAGCATGGCAGCAGCAGCAGTACACAGCCAGCCAGCTGATGTCTGTGCTCACTCAAATCTCAAGTAAATCTATCTGATTCTCATCACACAGAGAGAGAGTGAGGGGAAAAAAAACTCAAGCCTAGACTGAATACAGACACTGCACCACACAACTCGCCTGGCAGGCAAAGCTGTCACCATTCAGAGACAAGCCAGCTACAAAAACACTCTGATGGTGCCTTGAATCATGGGAAGGAGCAAGGGCACGGAGAGGAGAGAAACCCTCGGGTGAGGTAATCTCAAATTAGTGGGATTATCATGAGGAAAATGTGCCTTTGACCTAACTCAACGAGTCACAGTACGTTAAATGAGGACAAAAAAGTTACTAATATTAAATCAAATTTCTCAAAGTTGGACTAAAACACGCCCAGATAATCCAACTGGGAGTCAAATTACTATTACATGTATTTGTTCAAGTGCCTCTGCACATGCTCCACAGTTCCTGACCCCAGGCCTAGACCTGGAAAAAACAGAAGCCAATACACAGAAGAAGAAAACAGTGGAAAAAACAAATCATGTTGACATTCACAGCAACCTGTTTTTGGACTGACGAGGAGACCATGTTTATCCTCTGTCAACTTAAAGAACTGGACTTTTTTAATTAATGTCTACAACAAATACACGTGACTAATTAATACATACTCATTTTCTGGCTGGCTTCAGGAGGAACCTGGAAGACAACATCCATTATTTTATATACGGTCTGTGTATGGGACAAGGACCGTTGCACGACTTAACTGTGCATGGAAACGTACTGAATGTCACAACTAAATGGTGACCTTTAAAGATGTTATCTATGATGTATCACTGCCTTTTAGTGGCTGTGACGAATTCTTGACCTCAGCTCCTGCAAAGTCTAAGATCTCAAGTGGGGCGAAATATTTCCTGAACCTTTCGTGTGACCTATTTTACCACCTCTATCCATCCACTATGTTCACTTTGACTGCTTTTGTATTTTCACCCGCCCGCCTCCTCTCCAAGGGTTTAACCTCGGGTCACCACCAACTTCTTAATCAGTCCAGCACATGACCATTCCTTTCAATCCCCACATACCAGGAGAGAAGCACTCCCTGATACAGTATATTACAATAAAGAGCTCAGGACCCAAAATTGAGGGACCATATCGCCATATGAAAGCGGCGGCCTCGATACATCAATAGACAGATTTGGGTGTGGGGCAGTGGGGAAGGGCTGTGAAGCACTTCTCCAGAAAATCCACACTTCAAAAGAAACCAGTATTAGACTGAGGAGGGGGGTTTGGTGCTCTGTGTGTGTGTGTGTGTGTGAGGACAGAGTCGCTCTCCAAAGTCTGCAATGCCAATCCACTGTGGTCACCAAGAGAAAAGAAAGAAAGGGAGGAAAAAAAATCTGAAGGGAACTGAGATGTTAATGTGTGTGTTCTCGGAATTCTTTGAGGGATATGGCCTGAGTTTCAAAGAGCATAATGGTTACCAGTTGCCTTATCATCATTTTGATGTTTTAAAGCTAAAAATTCACAGCCTGCAACCTCCTACTGTCAACGCTGCGTGATTTCCGACTTTTAGTCTCTCTGTTGTGATCTCATTATGGCTCTTTCGCCAAATGTCAGGAAGATGGTAGCAAAGGCAGCACTGACTCGCTGTCAAAAAAGAAGGAAGGGGGAAGAGAGGGAGGGTACTTCCTGGGTTAGCCAAAGAGCCCAGAGGTTAGAGGTCAAAAAGTCCCCTAGTAGGTTGGAAGCCTAGTCAGGAGGGGTTAGAGTTCAGCCTCTTGCAGTTGTATTTCTTTTGCCTGCTCATAAAACCCACTGAGTCACCCCGACGACAGGAGCAGCAAAACTAGCAAGACGGCCTTTTGTATTCACATTATCCCAAATCACATAATTCCTTTGGTTTAGTTTGCCCTCCTAATCTGTGTCTGAGATTACAGATTTAGCTGTGAAAGGGCATGAGATGAATAAAGCTAACTTGAATTGACAAACCATGGGGTTATGCCACAGTGATGACACAGTGGTCTGTTTACGTCATGGTTACCTAGGTTACAACAACACTACTATGATTTCACATAGAAATAATCGGCTTTCATAGTAACACACCTAAATACAAATATTACTTTGCCATTCAGACACTGGGCCTGATCATACAGTTGTAAACAGGAAGTTGATTCTTTCCTCTGCAGTTGTTTTTTGGCTTCAGAAAGAACTACTGACTAGAAACAATGCTGAAAAGTCAGAGCAGGGATTTCTGTTATGATGAGCTGAAACTGAAACTGCAAAGTAGTATAAACAGAGCTTTCTGTTCATAGCTAAAAGTCGAGTCATGGCTGATGTGTTTTTGCCAGACTAGAATGCTACCCCTGAATTTTCAGAATAAACTGAGACCAAGAGCAACTTCTACATTTCTGGGGGCACTAAAATGTCGAGGTTGTGTGGACAGAAGACAGAGCAATATGGATGTAGCCTTTGAGTCCTTGGCTACATCGGCAGTACTGTTAAAATGGCGTGGAATGATGACACACAGACCAAGAAATCTTCTGAGTTTGCACCCAAGAATTCAGGGCCACATTCTTCAACACAAACCCATGTTCAAAAAATACTTTTTGGCAAAACCCTTGGCCACTCATGTAAGGAACACACTGAGAAGCATACAACCAGAAAATGACTCCACGTCGTCACACAACCTGGAAGTCAGCCCAGACTGAGCCCACATACAGTATTTATCAGGAGAGAAACAGAGCCGGGGCCTACTTCAAAGACAGACCTCGATAAGAGTGACCTGATAACCTCAGACCAGTGTACTACACACTCAGATTAGTGGCAGTGGCTCGTCGGGTGTCATGAACTTGTAAAAACAAGACCACTTGCTCAAGAGCAGTGTTGAACTTGGACAATAGATTCAAATTTGTGTTTAAATCTATTGTCTAAAGCAGAGTGTACACACGCAGTGTAAGTAGTGCATGTTTGAAACAGGTCAAACTATATGAAAGATCAATACGGGGGTGGGGAAAAAAAACTTGATAAAAAGTCCCATTCATCATTGATAAGAGCATGCTTGTGTCTGGAGGTAAACTTGATTTTTTTTTTTTCCTTTCTTATTTAACATTATAGTAAACATCTGATGGTAAGATGGCCAACTTCCAATTTTGTTGAACTAGGACAGTATTAACAATAGTTGACATGTATTGAAAATGTGTCCCCAAAAAGAGATGTCCTTAAAATGTTCCCCAAAAACACAATGTTTATAATAATGGATCTAGTCATCTGGTATGAAAAGTGACGCCGAGGAAGTAGGACAAATGTAGCAGCTCACTACCAAAGGGCAAAAATAACGCTTCTTCAACTTCTCACTTGATTTGCAAAGTTAGAACGTTTTCTTGAGGAGTTCACTGTCACAGCACCATTCAAATTGTGAAACCTAGTGATTCAAAGTGGCAGTTTTTTGCCTCCTGCAGACTCTTCCATTTGTTTAAGTACAGTCTATGGATATTCTGCAGTTTGAACACTAGTATTAGTGTAAGGGGCCTCCCTGCAATGTCCCGCAGAAGAAACAAGCGAAGAGCACTCTCCTGCAAATGAAGATGACAAACAACCTCTGCACTCAGTGGCGATGGAACTCGCCACTGAGTGGGAGAGCGTCGGGGGTCAGAGAATGAAACGGCAAACACCTCTGCAGCCACTTGACAGGGTGAAAAAAGAGCGGGAGACAAGGGTGGCAGAGTGTTTGAGAGAGGGTGGGAGTAGCACTTGAAGCCAGAATGGAAGACACAAGCCTCCCAGCAGCAGCAGTCAGAGGCAAGGGGACACAGGGGCTACTGTTCCCATTGAGGTCTTTGTTTCCCAAGCCATCTCTTGTTTTTCCTTAGCAAACCGTGGGTACAATGAAGGCGGCGTGCTCCCCTCCCCTTGCGCAAAAGGGGCTGTCAATACTGGACCTATCAGACCCTGAATGGCCAAATCAGCCTTCCCATGAAAATCAAGTCAATGACCTGTTTCCCCTGGCTTTCCTCCTTGTGAAGTGGGTGACAGCTATAATTTCAATAAGTAAAACAGAGGGAGAAAGAAAGAGAGAGACAGCAAGGAGAGTGTAATGGGGAGAGAGAAAGAGGGAGTTCTCTCACATGTTGCTGAGGGGACTCGGCCACAGACTCGGCATCCTCATATAAAATGCATTAATTCCTTCGCTGTGAGCTCACCGTAAATGATTTGATTGTGGCCGATTCGACATAGTTTTTTCGAGCTTCCCCGAGCGCTGAAAAAACAGAAAAGAGAGAAAAAAAAAAGGAAAAGGAAACAAGATGCCGGGAATGCTAAGACAATTTTGAGGCAAACATTTAACTTCAGCCTTCTGACCCAATCAAGTGGAAGAGAAGACAGGCTTTGTCCACCTTGGCCCATCCAAGAAAACTTTGCAGAAGGGAGGGGGAGAAAGAGAGGAGAAAAAAAGAAATGTAAAGATTTTGCCAAGCTTTTGTCACGCCTTAAGGACTGGCTTAGTCAATTGCTGTCAGATCAAGAAGACAGAGAGAAAAACAGCCGTGGTTGTCTTATATAAAAAAACACCTTCTCTTGCAGCCAAGTCGGGAGAGTCCCCATAGACAGAATTACACAGTTACTTTTCAAGGATTTGCATTTAAAAGATGGCGTACTGGCCTGAATGCGGGTCGTTTCCCCCCCGTGACCATAGAAACACCAGAAAAGGTGGAAAATTCAGTCCACTGAACTTTAAACGACTTTATTAAAGTGTCACTAATCAGACGTGAAAGACACAAGGTTTTAGTGTTTGGGCAAACTTACAGAAAAACTGAAAAAAAAAAAAAAAAAAAAAAGCTTAATGACCTGTTAAGAGCATTAGTTTGAAAAGACGTGTTGATGTCCTGTTCCATAACAAAGAAATGACCTTTGCTCATGCCAGGAAAAATGAATTCCCCAAATATTCCAGGAATTTGACTCAAACATTCAGAACATTTCCATGCACGGTTAAGTTGCACTACGCCATTTAACTGGATGACTGTCCTCATCCCAGTAAACAAGCACTAGCAAGGAATCGATTTATTGAATCAAGCGTGTATTAATCAATCACCTACAAGGTGGTGAAATAACCGCGTGTTAGTTATGTTTAGTTGGTTATGTTTACTGGCCAAAACAACTAGTTGTTAGCGTGTCAAGTGCATTTTGTGTCTTTCCACCATTAACAGAGCACAAATCAATTTTTCTCGTTGGTTCAAAAATGTATCGTTTGGAGTTCCCCACGTCTTCTTGCTGTTGTGTTGTCTCCTGGTCTCTTCACTTTACAAACTGTGGAATATACACAGAATTCCTAAGCCAGTTTGGGTCCACTTAAACATATCTGAATTCAACTCCTAATTGCAATATCTGGGTGTGTAAGTCCGACTTTAAATTTAAATTGAGAAATTAAATTGAGTTAAATTTCAGTCAGACTCTATGGACTTTAAAAGTCTTTTAAAGGTCCCATTTTAGTCAGACTAACACAAATCCTTGTGTGGAGTAATTCTGATGCCAAGCTAGTGGTGTTATAAGAACTCATTTTCTCATTTTAAACCTTTCTTTCTTCATAATGATGTAAGTGCAGAGTGGAGTTCCTGCCCACATTCATTCACATGCATTCAACATAAGATAGAAGTGTCTATGAAAACAATATATTTTGGGCCCCAGAAGACAATTGAGTGAGTCATCTGCATCATCACCAGCTGTGGAAATCTAGAAATCTAATAATTTTATAGATTACACATGATAAATGCTTTATTCAAAAACATTCTGGCATGCATTTCCCCCACAGAAAAAGCCAAATTCCTAAGCAGAAAATTGCTACCATTACTGGGTAATGGGATAACAACCCCAAGAATAATCCCTTGCTAACAATGGCGAGGTTTGAAAAGAGTCATGTGAGTCTTGTTTGGTGTCTGCCAGAGAAGCATGGCGTTTTACAGCCACTGACCGGCGATGTGATCTCTGCTCAGTGGAGACATGGAGGCAGATTGAGTCTGCATCCATCCACCCAACCCCAACAGAAATGGTAGACCTCATTTTTATTCAGGAGGTTTGGGAGGGGGGGGTGTCTTATGATTGTTGTGGTGAATTTTGAAGGGGGTTGGTTGATGAATTAGCGTCGGTGCTACAGAATAAAGAAGAGCCTCTGATCTTCCCGGCTGGTCCTAATCATATACACACACTAAATGAATCATCCAGGGACTTCTCCCAAGTTTATTTCAATGCAAGAATTAATTACAGCCAGAGTGAATTGATGTATGCAGATCAGTGGAAAAACAACAATGTAAACAACACCAACAATGGGGTAATGATTGCAGTGGGGCTAATTTGTGTCATGATGATATTATATTTTGTGAGAGGAGCGAAGATTAATGAGGGAAACAAACAAGAAGAAGTCTTTTTTGTGAAGATGAGAGGTTTCCAAATTGATGTGGAAATGATGCGTTGGTGCTCATTCTGTCTTCTTGGCCTGACTCCTGAATAATCAGTATTTAATAAAGTGCAAGGCATGCAGAAGCGAGCTTGGTCTCACCCAAAATTAACTCGGTTGTCGTCCTGGTTTACATACAAATATTCCCGATATTGGCGCTAAAAAGACATATTACGCGAATGATGCAACAACGCAACATCACTGAGTATCCTCAGTTACAACAAAACAAATAAACCCTCTGCAATAAATTTATATTGTATCAAATAACTCTTTTACTTTTCCACTACAAGAAAGAACATTGATGTCAGCCACTGAGTTAATGTGACCATGTAAAGTGGGAAAAATCCAGACCAGATAATGACGGGATCATATGAGGACACTGCTTTCTATAAGAAGATCAAGTATAGGTTCATAAACACAGCAAATTATCAAAACGCTTGACTAAACTACTGACTTCAACTCTAAGTTTAAATGTGTTTTAGATCTCACCAAACTGCTGTGAAAACACTGAGGTTTACAGACCTTCTTTTTTTTTACTAAAAACCTGATTTCCAGCCTACAGCTAGAAATCAGATTAACGAGTGACACATACACATATGGCAAAGCTGTGCTCTCTAAAAAAACCCACAACATACAACTTTAAGGAAACTAAAAAAACACAGAAGGAAGTGAGGGGTTTGGTGCCAATTCTCTCTGAGTTCATTACCATGAGTGAGTAATTAAAAAAAAATCCACTTTAATCACTGATCAGTGCAGCTTTGAAGAGAATTTAAACTCTTCTTATAAAACAACATGAAAAGGGCAACAAACATCTGGTACCATTGACATTTTAACTCATCATCATGATCCAAGGATGAATATGTGAAATTTTTTGGGTTTTGTAGATACTGATTGTTAAGTTTTTTTGCTTAATTAATCAATGTTTCCATAAAAACCTCAATAAGAGACTTTGACCAATCACAGAGCAGGTCAGAGAGCTCTGTTTGGCTGTCCTACTAAGCAGCTACACATTTGTGTCCCATTGGTTGAATGGGTTACTGGGTTCTGGGTTATTTGCTCCATATAACCAATTAATAATTATACTGAATCATTTTGGTTTGAGGACAAAATGAGGCATTTGACAAAGTCATCATTTTGAGGTTTGGGAATCATTTCTGACTGGTAAAAAGATATAAAAATATCCAGTACTTTAACTACATTTCTTGTTGATGGAGAAAACGAAAGGTATATCGAGACAATATCACAATTCCAACGAAAGGTGCATACTTTCATTTTTGTGAGGATAAAGTGATGAAACTGCAATTCAGTTTTGTGAGCACCAGAGTGTCGGCCCCCACAGGCAGCAGACGAGGGACAGGCAGAATATACGGCGCTGTTTTACTGCCGGGCCTGCAGCGAGGCATGATGGGAAGTAATAACCACATCATTACCAGCAGTGCCTCAGTCTTGTCAGTCGTCAGAGGGAAAAAAGGAAACACGCGGCGTTGACGCTCAGGCTGTCAGTCCAACACGCTGTCGGACTCTGTCACATATGTGGACACACACACACACACACACACAGAAACTGTACACACAAGCATTTATCTGCCTAATGAAACACAATCACTGTTTATAAAAGAGTAGCACCCTCTCACACACACACAAATATACACTGCTTGTTTAGCTGCCAAGAAAAGAAGCAGTGCTTCCGCTCAAGTCCTGCCAAGTGAGGTCAAAGGTCACATGATTCACTGTGAGGAGTTCTGAGAGTGTGGATCAGGCACTCATTATCAAAATAACAGCATCAGATGGCAGGAGGCCTCTGCACAAGACCGCGAGTGGAGGGATTAGCACCGAGCTGTCTGACGCGACCGAAGCCTGCGGCAGTTTCACACACGTGTGCTCTTCTACAGCTGTCTTTTCTCTCTCTGTTTAAATTTAGTTTTATCTGTACTACAGGTACAACATTACAGCTGCAGTGGGCAACTTCTAAATATAATCAAATGTGCATTACATTCCAACCAATGTCAAGCTTGAGTTTGCACAAAAACAGAATGGCTGTGTTCACATCCTGCGTTTAAGTCATGACACCATGTCCTACATTTCCCACAGTGCACCTCTAAGCAGTCAATACACCTTTTAAATTCAATTAGCTATAGTGTAAATATTCAAACCTGCTTGTGGTTTATACAAAAAAAAATCTCAATAATATCTATAAATTAAATATTTTTTTCAGTGTGAAAAGCATTTTTCTAGTCGGTGAGTACACTTGCATAAGGTCCGTGAAGGCGCCATAGCAGCCAATAAATACATGTCAATGTAATATCTGATCACCCTCTATGTTATTGTCATAAAATTACACTTTTCCGGGACAGAGAGCGCCTAACAATCCGTCAGTCAGTTGCAGATCAGCCAAGCTTCCTTCGTCATGTCGGCGAGCTACGTGTCAGAGACAGAGACGCCAAGCGGGATAAGAGCGAAAAATGAGGAGAGGGTGCCAAGATTTGGTGGGTTGGACAAAAAAAGTCTGCTAAAAAATGGTCTGTTAAAGGCTGAAGGTTTGTGCTGTTAGGTAACACACATAAATCACCTGAACCTGACCTAAACCCAACCTCAGCCCAAACCCTGAACCTGATTGTAACCCAAAATATCCTCAGAACATCAAAAGGTCCTCACAAAACCAAAGTGAACACAGAACTTCACAATGTCCTCACAACCTTTATTTGTCTTCGCAATGTCAAATGTTCTAACAAAAGATTTTCACAGCAATAGTGTCACAAATACAAAATGTGTTTTTAAAACATCAGTGTCCTACAACAATTCTAATGTGTCCTTACACAAGTGTCTTTACACTGCTTAACACAAAATGTCCTTACAATGTTGAGTTGCCCTCACCACACTAAAGTGTCTTTACAAGTTTAAACTTGTAAAGTTTAAACTTGTAAGCATATTCTGCATATTCTGAAGTTGACACTTTTTTTCATCGTGAGGACACTTTGATATCACGAATTTGTCTTCGCAATGTCAAATGCTCTAACAAAAGATTTTCACAGCAATAGTGTCACAAATACAAAATGTGTTTTTAAAACATCAGTGTCCTACAACAATTCTAATGTGTCCTTACACACGTGTCTTTACACTGCTTAACACAAAATGTCCTTACAATGTTGAGTTGCCCTCACCACACTAAAGTGTCTTTACAAGTTTAAACTTGTAAAGTTTAAACTTGTAAGCATATTCTGCATATTCTGAAGTTGACACTTTTTTTCATCGTGAGGACACTTTGATATCACGAGGTAATGTCCTAACAAAATTCAAAATTTCAAAATGTCAAAATTTTAACTCTACTCACAATGTCAACGTGCCCCCACGTTGACATGTCAAAATATTCTCGCAAGCAAAAGTGTCCTCACAACAATGGTTTTCAGCCATAATTTGTCTTTACAATAGAAAGACAGAGGCACACACACACACACACACACACCACACAAACAATTCACAAGTGTGAATAGCTTTGTGTTTGAAAGGACGGAGCGTCAGGTCAACTTTGAGGACAGCACTTTGGTAAATTGCACCTTGACATCCTCGCACAATAGCACCGAGTGAAATTAGGCCACATCATCCACTCATATAGAAAAGTCACAGAAGGAACAGAAAAGAGAAGAAACAGACGTCAAAACAGCACATTGTCAACAAAATTTAATCAAAAACCAAAGCAGCTGCTTCTCTGTGAGAGCTCAACAACAATTTTCCTTTTCATTTGTAGCTTGACATATCAACAACTTTAATAAAAACATGACTTTGGTCTGGCAACAGAGGGCTGCACAGGTACCATGATCTCGAGCAGGAGCCTCAGTCACACCGACTGGACCTGAACTTCACTGCTCCACCAGCTGCCTTCAATTAAACACACTGAAAGGGATGAGAGGATGGCCACATTCACCAAAATGGTTCGCTATTTCCAGCCAGGAGTTCTTTGTGCTCCATTTTTCTGATGGTAATTGTTCAAAATCTGTGTGAAAACAGTGTTTTTGTTTGTTTTTTTATCAATGGCCAGACTTTTGTTAAGAAACTGTACAATAATCCATACAAGACAGAAATGCTTTGCATTCAGTGAGCTCCATGATATTTCACTGAAAACACTTTAGGATTATTGCAACAGCAGCACCAACTCTGATCCAAGAATCTCCTCCATTGAAATAATAATCCTCCTACAGTGAGGCTCGTGCTCTGCCATTATTGTCTCAGTGACCACAAGAAATGTTCCCGGGACATTCCGCACAGCTGCGTGCTGCAACAACCGCAGCACTTCTGCAAAGCCACCCATGGGACGATGATGTGAACAAGATATTAAATGCGGGGAAGGACAAAGCCTGGAGGTTTGACAAGAGGCTTCAGTCAACAACGCTGCACAGAAACACCTGAGAACAAGCACCTGTTCATCAAGTGTTGACCCTCTCATTCATCTATTGGCTTGTTTGTTTGTCGGCAGCACAGTAAACTGCTTTAGTAAGATGCTTTTTGTGTAGGTAGTTAGCGGCAGAAGCCAAAATATCGTCATGACTTCAAAATGTCCACATCATGGGTTACACTTTACTTTATTACCTCCACTACTGATGTTATGTTATTGTTTTTCGGTGGGATTACAAAAAACTGGGGACATACCATATTCGAAGGTCACACTTCTGTTCCTAGTGACAATATTTAATTGCTATGTCTTTAAAAAAACAGGTGCGAAATACAACCAAATGGTCACTCTCTGAAGTCCTGTATGCCGCTACTATTTTAATGGGATTTGATCCTTACATTCTGGTGAATGGCATCAAAATGCAACAAGCAAGGCCAGAAAACCGTCTTTCCAAACAGATACCTCCAGACATAAAAGAAAAAAAAATATTGCTTTTATGGTGAAGTGATCCTTCAAACTCAAACTTTCCCTTTTCATTTCCCCGAGGGAAGTTTTTAAGTTGCAAAAATGTGGTCTAAAAGTCTGAGAAAACTTTGCTGGTATATATATGAGAAAGAGAGAGAGAGTATTCAATGAAGCTATACCATACGATTTTATGACCTACCATTGCATTAAATGGAAATATTCTTGATGATAAATGCATCTCTTTAAAAAGTTGAACCCAGACACATTGGGGACCTTTTGAAATCCTATGATCTCCACAAGAAAAATTCAGTTGTTTTGATCAGTGTTTGGCAATGGCACATGGTTTTGATACAAGTGATGTTTTTTTTTTTTTGCACAAGATTTACTTTTCAGACAAATTTACCAAGTGAATGGCAGAAGTGATTAGAAAACAAAAGGAACAAACCTTAAAAACAGTTATATTAAAAGGGGAGGGAAAAGAAACCATTAAATCACAGGAGATAAGTCAGAGGAATTTCAAGGCCCAACAAGCTGTCAAATGAAGAGCATGAACAGAGTTATGACTAACACTCTCTAGCATGATATTAAAAAAAACTTTTAACAACTTGCATAGAAATTCTGCACCGGAAAAAGTCAAGCAGGGACATTTTGAGAGCTGAAATATTTCAATTCCAAAATTGAAAACAGCTGCTAATCGACTGCGGCTGGTCTCCCTTTTTTTCCTTCTTCTTTTTGGGGTTATAGGACCTGCACAGCAGAGAAGGCAGAGGAGACATGCAATTTTCCAAACTTGGAAAGCAATAATCACAACACCAAAGCAAGAAGACATAAAATTAGAGATTGGTATGAATGCTGAATCACAACATGGTTCACTTCTTAATAAAGTTGGAGCGTGTGCAGGAGCTGCAGAGCGTCTCCTGATGGAAAGCTCATAAAATAAAAGGGGAGATAACAATAACACAGGCTCCCGCTCTCTGGTGCCAGTCTATCTTTGCTTGTCTCTCGTCTCTGACACTAAAGCCTTACTCCGGCTCTCCCTCCACTGCCACCCCCCTACTTTTTTTTTCCCTCCCTCTAAATTATCTGTCCGAGCAGCAGGAGAGACCCCTTCCTGCCTGGGGTCGCTTGTCTTACCACAAGCTGTGGTGATGATGTGTGTGTGTGTGTGTGTTTGCATGTGAGAACTGCAAATGAGGCAGAAACGCACAACCTGTCTCTCTCTCTCTATATATATATATATATATCGTTTGATGTCCCAGGAGGTGGGAGGATCAGTGAGAAAAAGAAGGTGACCACGCTATATTAAGTCACCTTGGACGTGCCGCTGATGGATGGCCAGCAGGAAGTGACATGTGCCAAAAGAGCAGCAGGAGCGAGCAGAGAGACAGGTCAAAACAAGGCAAATCTGAAATCGAGTGTGTGCTTCTGCATGTGTGCGGGTGTTTGTTGACGCACGGGTGAGTCACGTGTATGTACAAATCATTCCGTAGCTGGGATCCATTATTACCGCAGAGGAGTTGAGCCAAAATCAACCCCCCGCTCTACCTCTTTCTCTCCAACTCCCTGTGTTTTACAAGTGAAAGTAGTGGAACATTATTTTTTTTTTCCTTCCTCAGAGCTGGATGGACTTGGTCATATTTTATGGTCCCTTCACAGTCAACAGCAGTGCAGAGGAGAGTGATGAAGAAATCTCTGGGATGTAGTCACACTCAGGCAAGACTCTTTCTGTAGGACTCACAATCACAGCCATACCTGATCATTCCCACCTCAGCTACTCCCAATCAACCATGTCACGGTTGAGTGACGATGAAGCTTGGAAACTTCAGATCACGGCTTCTGATGGACCTTTCTGATTGCACCTCAGTCCCGGTAGGAAATGGTAAACGTCTCCCTTTTGATCACGTACGATTGCACAGACTATGGAAGAAAGGGAATCTGCGGAGGAGATTAATCCTATTCCAGTTGCACATTTGGTCTGAACATGTGCGCTTAAGACAGGGGGAATGGTCCTCCACCCAAATGAGGCATGACAATCAAAGTCACAGAACAAGAGAAATTCATCTCTCATATAAAAATAAACCAGATGATGCAAAACTCTGCGGAGTGTGCACAGTCATTTATTATTCTAACCCGACGTCCTGCGTTGACTTTGCATGAAGCAGAAAGGGGGCAAAAAATGAAAAAAAAAAAAAGAAAGGGAAAAAGAGTTTTGAGGACATTCGACCGCAGAGCTGAAAGTTTCTTTTATTACTCATGTGCGTTCCCTTTGTAAACACAATTTAGAGGCAAAGGCGAGTTTAAAAATAGAGTGTGTAAATAATTTTTGCTTGAACCTGTTTAGAGTAGCAGCAGGGTGTGGTGACCGCAGCGGGACAATTCAGTTTGCCACAAAAGACAAAGCAGCGCGAGCTGCAAAGTTCAAGCAACGCCACAGAAATCACAAGGTAAAGGAACATTTCTGCTTCAGTTTATTTACACTGGATTTAACAGTATCAGTTTCACTGACACTGAAACTCTGAACCACTAAACTTCTTTAGTGTGGATCGAAACGTCACTATAGCAGCATCAAAACAAACCAAAAACCAGCTCTGAATACCTGGTTAAGATACATTATCAAGTGGTAACTGCATACACATTACTTTCTCTGACTCTTTTCTCACTCTTTATTCTCTCAGCTTGGTGTTTGGGATCATCACAAAGGTTCACAAGACAAAACAGAACAGATGAATGCTACATCATTTCTGCTGCACCAGATTCCGTTCATTTAGTCACGGTTTAATCAAACCATTGCTGTTTTTTTCTCGTAAATTGTTAAAATGTTGTCAGACTGTCCACCATAATTCTAATTCATGATTTGGTTAAGATATTATAGTGACATTGTGTTGAAACATATTAACTCTACCAAACTTGGATTATGACAAATTTTACCTCAAAAGTCTTCTAATTTAGTTACTGGAGCTGAGTTATTTACTCTTTTCAACTTGAAATCACAACCAAAACAATGCAACTCACAAAGGTTGTAATTGCAATTTAAAAATGCAAAACATAAATTTTAGAAATTTGATATCTGTAAGATCTCATTCTTGCATTAGTGTATGTTGATGGTACGTCATCTTGTTTTGCAGATTAGTTGTGATATATGAATTATATGTCTGAAAACCGTAACCGTTCTGTTTAGTAAAGGACTGAGGTAGAGTGGGTCATCCTGTAAACTGAGGGTCAGCAGGTCGATTCCAGGCCTGAGTTTGAGTTTCCTTGGGCAAAACACTGAAAAACCTAAATTAGTCCTGGTTGCTATGCTGGCAGTTTTTGAACAATCTGTAAAAAGTAATGGAGCAATACTAGAAAAGCACGATACAGATTATTTGTTTTTGCATTTATTACTTCATTTATCCAGATTTGATTAATGCTTGTGGCTAAAATAATAGTTAGTTTTGTTCTTTCACTCTTATAAAGCTCAGCTTTACGTTAAAGAACATGGCACAGAAAAACAATATGACCGCGCCCCTGACATTTCAGCCACAACTTTGACAAACATGCAAAAAAAAAGGAATAATAAACATGATTTGTCAACAGAGCTAAAACCTCTAAAAGTCCCAAAGAAAAGTTCAAAAAAAAACAAACAATAACTTTAATATTCATCTAATGTGGTCAAATGGTTGTAAATGCTTTTCAAAATAAATTGATTACACGCTCTGTTACAAAACAAAGGGACGGAGATAAACACTAACAAATAAAGCAATAAGAAGATACAACTTAATTAAAGCCAAACATGAATCAGCAAGTCACAACGTTTCCACATGATCTTGTTTGACAGTGACATAATCATAATAATCGAAATGAAAGTGAATTCCTGGACTGTGGCTACCATTAAAAGCTTTTTTCTGCACTTCAGTTGCAGAGTTGGAACTTGTGGCCAGTGTGTTTGTGTGTTTCTGGCTCTCATGCGTCTGTGCATGAGCGAATGTTTATCCAACTTTTTATGGCGATTGCCTAATAAAATGGATGGACACTCCGAGGCCAGCTCACCCACAGGTTCAACCGGAGCGACCACCTACACAGACGCGCCACCTCTTCGATGACCATTTCAAAACAGCGCGTCCAGCCACATTACTGCATGAATTACAACTGTGGTTATGGCTTGGACAGGAGTGATCCCCCCCCTCCCCTTTATTAAAGCACATGTGCATGAGAAAAGACACACTCAAAATATTGCAATTAGACCATGAATTACATGACGCAAGGACGCGGTTCGTTCTGCATCAGTCCTCATCCTGTTCTCGTAAAATGGGCCTTCTGCAGAGCGCGGGCTTTTAATACAAAGCGTGTGTATGAAACAAATGTAATCAAAGCTGTTTTTGTTTTAATTCAATTTTCAAAAAAGGACATTGCAAGCACCGCTTCAGGGGAGAATCTGTAACAGTGTTCGACCTTTTCTCTGGGAGCCACACTCATCAGTGTTTCAGTATTGTATTAATGCTCTCACACAAGGAAATACATGCACAAACAAAAACCAGCAACCGTATCAAGTTGTCCAGCCGAACATGACCTTCTCCTCTCTGCCTGGTTGACCTGGCTGGCTTAACAGGTTTTATATTTCAGACAGGCTTTTCTTTTTCTTTTTTTCTCATCTACAATCTAAATGCCAACTAATCACATTTCCCTTCCCGGGTTCATATTGGAGAAGGTTCAGCATCCACAGAACACGGAGAGAAGCAAAAAGAGGGAACCAATGAGAGGCAGAAAGAAAGGCAAAGAGACTTTGAAGTTGGTTGCCAGTGAGATTTATGAATCAGGCTGATCCATAACACAGAGGGAAACACAAACAACCTCCCAGAGACACAAAGGCAGGCAGGCAGACACAATGAGACACAAAGATGGATAGTAGAGGGCGATGGATAAAACAGAGATCAAACTATCCATGGCAACAAAGATCCACACTGATTTCTATACCTGATTCAACCATCTACAATCCACAACAGTGGTTTTTCAATAACTCTGGGCAGTTCAGATCCAACAAACTTCAGACATGATCTGGAGCCCTGCCCTGACCTCTTCCTCCCTGTGATTCCTTGCTACTAGGCCTGTGTCTGGCACTTCCAGACCAACCACTCCTCTTCCCCCATTCCCACAAACTCCCAATAACAGTGTCTGACACATCCACAACCCTCCCAAAAAACATGCTTCTCTTTCCTCACACTAAGCTACTCTGTACATCCCTTACTGGTGAAGGAGAAAAGGGAGGAAAGCTGGCTGACAGCGGCATCCACACACACTCCTAAATCTGCCAAAGCAAGACGCTGGCACAGACGAAAAAAATAACAAAAGTCTCTCGGACTGCGGACAGGGCTGTGCAACACTTTATCTGAGAAAGCAAAACAAAGGAAGGCCTGCTGAACACTCTGATCTGTGTTTACTTTCAAGGAAGAACAATGCCTCTAAGAGGAGGGGGCAAGGAGTGATGTGGCACTTCAGGGCCCCTCTTACAAAATGCACTTGATTCTCAGAGTTTAAGAAAACAGTGTAAAACACTCAGGTCTACTGGGGTTGGAGGGTTTTAATATGAGGAGGAGGCTGATGAAGCACAGAAGACAAGAAACAGAGACCGTTGAGGTGACATGGAAATCTCTGTGATGTCTTTATCACAATGTTAGTTGAAGTAGTTGTTTTCTTTCTTTTCTTTTATGTATAGGATCATAGGCTTCCTAGTATCAACAGTGAGTCGCGTCAGTCATTAATCACAAATGTGAGTGCACTGCGTATCCTAAATGTCATCATAAGGCCATGTCAGTGTTGGTCTGCATGGACCCTACACGAAGCGACGTGAGTCTGCATAGACCGTATGTGCTCAATGCCCATGCTTCTTGTAGCACAAAAATTTCCACTTCAGTTGGTGGTTATTTTGGGAAAAAGACACAACAAAACAGATGGTAACTATGACATCTTGCTTGAGTTTATATGAAGAAGTCCTGGTACCTGCAAATGTACAGTTCAGCGCTCAAAGAATACAGGGAAATACAAATTAGGCCAATGTCCTGATAAGATACTGCCGAAACTGGAAATGTACACGATAAGGAATGGGGTTAAAATGACTCTGCCCTAATGCAGCTGCTCTCTCCATGAGTCTTTAGAAAATGACATTCAGATACAAATTTGCTAAATGAAAACCATAAATAAGGTTATTTATCCATCATTTCCACACATTTTGAACAAAATGTGAGTGTTACTGCTGAGCTTCCTGGTGACCACTGGAGAAGCAGATTATAGTGCAGGAGTGACATTAGAAGTTATTCATTCTCTAATGTAAAATAATCCTATTGTATTCATCTGTATATGGCTTTGGGTGGATTCTTTGCTTAAAACTCCCATTGCAGATCATTTTGCACATTGAAAGTCAACATAAAAACCCCAGGAAGAGGCCACTGCCACAATAAAGTAATAAACAACCAATCAAACACACCAGAAAGTCAAATTAATATGAGCTACAACACTCACAAAAATTAAGCCTTCATGCTTGATTTATAGTGTGACTTTATTCCCATGGAACTGGTAGGTGGGTTAACGTCAGGATGTGATGAATCAAAACTTGTACTGAAACAGAAAACATCCTCCTAAAAAGTATGAATGGAATCTAGATTCACTAACAATGGATGATTCGTTGCCAGGAAATGATTTTTTTCCAGCATCATCTTTCTCCCAACAGACTATTAAGAGGATGGAACACAAAGATTTTTGGGTTATAAGGTCATTTCGGCAGCATTTCAACATGCTACTAGAATACACTCCTAACAAGTGGCTGTTTAAACAATTAATGGCTTTAAACAATGGACCCTGGTGTGAGACAAAGTGTACATACAGTCCTGCAATAACCAATATGATCTGCAATGACATTTAAATACCAAAATGTTTGAGGTTCTCCCAAATTCTCTTTTCTGAGTGTTTCCAAGACATCACACATGGTGCAATCATACCAGCTTCCCCTTATGCAACCAATCAACGGGGAGAAATGGAAATGGAGAATGTGAAAGGGTCACAACCCCAGGGATGGAAATAATCCCCAGTTGCTACTGGGTATATGGTGTATAAACACTGAACTGGAAAAACATTAGTCTAAGTCTGAAGGTTTACACTATGGTACAAGAGCACACTTTGAGTTTTCTTTCATAGAAGAGTCCATCATTATAAATATGACCTATTGAAAAAACAATAAAACTAGTAATGACCGCCAAATGCCTTTCATTCAAATATTTCCAAAATGTGGAAGGTCCTTTAGATTTCTCCCACATTTTTAGATCTCACGCTTCTCAAAGTGGAGGGATTAACTGCCAGGCCAGGTGGAATGGTAAAGCCATATATCCAAGGGGTGAGAAAGTTCAGGCTTAGCATGAAAACCAATCTTGCAATGAAGTTTGGAAACCAAAGCAATATATATTCTGTCATTAACCCGACAGTAGAGTCTGCAGGAAAGCAGATTGTCATCTTAGCTGCAGGCAAAGTGAGACAACATTTGATATTCCCATTTGGCCCAAGAAAGCCTTTAAGTTAACTTGGCTAACACGATTTGGCCGAGTAATCCTTGATTTCAATAATATGTGAGTTTGTCTCTGAAAAACACACAAGAGTATTAGGTTTCGGTTTCAATATATGCAGCAGTTGAAAAGGCATCAATTACATCTGTCACATCATCCAACTAATCTTAACTGCCTAAATAATTTCACATTAGGCTTTTTTCTCAAATGTGGTCACACGTTTCAAACACGTCTGAAGCGATGAAGAAAGTCACACCTTTTTGTGTTTGCTCTGAAAATTCCATTGGGTAGTATAAAGTATGAGGGCCCTTAAAGCCTGAAATAACGTAAATAGAATCAAATTTGTTTTTCATTTGACTAGCGGCCACGCCTGAGCCACCCAAAAGTGCAAGTTCAAAATTTACTTCAGATATTTCTTTAATGCAAAAGATTTAAAAAAAAGGTTCATTGCATAACAATGCAAACTCAATGAACAGCTTACATTTCACTCTGTCTGCCCTTGGCGTCTTTTCACAGAGTCTTAAGGGGTCATCCAATTTTAATGGTCACTTATTGCCTATGGAGCAGGTTGAAGGTACCTCAAGACCACCCTAGTGTCAAAACAGCCTCAGGGTCAAAGGCTCAAAGTAGCACCGGCCGTCATGATAGATACCATCACTGGAACACCATATGAATAACTCTCTTTTTAATTTTTCTTTAACTTAAACCATTGAGGAAACCATGATGGACTTTAAACCTGAAACAGGAGACCTGAATGATTTATGTCCACAGTGGAGGGAAATTAAAAATGAAGCCTTTTTTTTGATTTGTACAGTTCATATCCGCTGATAAGAAGATTTCTGGTCAAGAGAACACAAGAAAAGCTCATGCAGATGACACGCAATGTTCATTTCCCTTCCCTGGACTGTACAGACATTAGAGAAGGAACATTAAAGATGATTTGTATGGCTCATTTGTTTCTGGACATGGGAACAATAAAGTTATCATGCCAAAGAACAAGGCCTTCTTACTCATGTCCAGGAAAGTTATGATTTAATATCATGCAGAATTGTGTTTTAAGAGGAATTTAATTCATGAGAAGACAAATTGAATAGATCGTTCTGTTTTTGTTTTTTGTTTTTTCTTGAGTGAATTCTGTTGAGATCTTGATCCCATTAAAGATTTCATTCAAAAATCTCCAGCAGAGGCCAGAATTCTCTCACTGATCTCAAGCATTCTTGCACTTCACTCTGGCATAATTTGTACTGTAGTTACTGGTTTTCTACTCCCTTGAGTTTTGTTGTCAGGACTTGCCTACATTTCACTGTATACTAAACTTTTTTTATGTGTTTTAAGGCAGGTGCAATATTCATCTTTCTGTATATTTTGTGAATTACGCGTCCTTTCTGTGCTGCGTATTGTTGTTCTGCAGCTGATTTAGTCTGGGAAAAATTCCCCTGTTGGAAGAATAAAGTTAATTTGATTTGATTTGATTTGAAATAACTAGATGAATAGTACAAAACATGAGGTGGCTTTCCAGTAGCTGTGGGAAATAAAACAGTTAGCGGAGCACTGACCTCAGCACGTTGTGTTCTGGGCTGGTTGGCGTCGGTCTCAATGGCGTACACATCCACCAGGTAGAGGTCAGAGCCCTTTTCTCGGTCCAACTCCGCCGCTGTCTGTATCACTCCAGTGTTGCGGCCGATGGTGAAAAGGCGCCCCACAGCTTTCCCACCGCTGCGCACCGCCACGATGAAATACTCCACTCTGGTGGCAGAGCCCCGCGGGCTGGAGGCATCGAGGGAGATGACGTTGGTGCCTGGTGGCTGGCCTTCTTTGAGGATGGTGATGTACTTGGGCTGGGAGAACACAGGCCCATCCAACCCTTGAAGGATGATAGTCAGCTCAGTTCTGGAAGTCTTGCGGTCCGTGCCATGGTCAGTGGCTGACACTGTGAGTGTGTACATGAGTCGGGAGGGCACCAGCTGGGAGGCCAGGCGAATATCCCCACTGTACCTGTCCATGATGAAGGTGTCTGAGTCTCCTTCCACAAGCTCATACTCCACCTCTCCATTTGTGCCCTCATCAGGGTCAAAAGCCACTACTGTTGTCAAAATGGAGCCAATGACTATGTTGGGCTCGGCTACAAGGGCGTTCTGCGATAGAAAAGTGGGAACATTGTCATTCAGGTCTGTGACCCATATTGTGACATTTTTCAAGGCAAAGCGCCGGAATTCCACTGGAAAAGCCTGATCTGTGGCTTTGACTGTCAGTTCGAACATATTGGAGAATTCCCTGTCTATTTCTTTGTTGGTAAAAATTAGCCCAGTGCTCGCGTCAATGTTGAAGTGGCTTCCCCGAGGAATCTGCTGAACAATGGAGTACTCCAGCTGCCCATTGATGTCTGCATCTGTGTCATGAGCTGTAATTATCATGACTGAGGAGGAAATGGGAAGATTCTCAGGGATAGATTTGAAAATGTCACCGGGAGTAAATATGGGAGGATTGTCATTAAAGTCCCTGACTTGAATAATTACCGGAATGGATGAAGAGCGTTGTGGTCTGCCATTGTCCTTCGCAGTGATGTTGAGCTTATAAAATGACTGAGTTTCAAAGTCCAGCCTTTTTACCAGAAAGATGCTGCCAGTGTTGGGGCTGATACTGAAAGTGCCATGGTTGTTCGTGGCTGTTATGCTGTACGTTATGTCTGCATTTTGACCTGAATCTGCATCAGAGGCTGTCACAGATGCTACCAACTCTCCTATCCTCATATTCTCTAAGACGTCCACAGACAGAGAGGATTTAGGGAAGGAGGGGGAGTTGTCATTCTCATCCAGAATGCTGACACTGAGCATACAGGAGGAGGACAAGGGCACAGCTCCAGCATCAGCGGCTATTATTTTCAAAGAATAAGAGGATGTAGATTCATAGTCCAGTCTTCCGACTAATGTGACCTGTCCGGAGCTGCTGTCAATTGTAAATTGTCCCTCTTCGTTGCCCTCGGTGATGTGATATCGTACCAGTCCATTTTTGTTCTCATCCACATCAGAGGCAGAGACTCTGAGTAACTGTGTCAGGTTTTGAGCTGACTCTGAGATAGAGGCCTGGTAAATGTCTTTGGTGAATTTAGGTGGGTTGTCATTGATGTCTTGAATGTAAACTTGCACTTTGGCCTGGTCTCTGAGGGGCTTCGGGAGACCCTGGTCTGACGAGACGACCACAAAGCTGAACACTGCGGCGCCTCTTTGTCTCATGAGCGACTCACGGTCCAACTGCAGCGTGCTTGTCAACTCCCCAGTGATGGTGTTCAGCTCAAAGTTGGGCTGCGGAGTCTCAAATGTATATCTGACCTCACTGTTTGGACCAAAATCCTTATCCTCAGCAAAGACCCGCCCGACCAGCGACCCCCGCTTCTGCTCTTCCTCAAAGTGAAACACATAATTTGTGCTGTTAAAAAGAGGGCGATTATCATTCACATCATCCAGAATCACACTGACGTTGACAGTGGCGCTTAGCGGTTCCACCGCTCTGTCCTTGGCCACAACCACTAAGTTATATCTGTCCTGGACTTCTCTGTCCAGCTCTACTTTGATATACAACTGCCCATCTGGAAAAATGCCAAACACATCACCTACGTTGCCACCAGTGATGTCATACATTATCTCCCCGTTAAGACCAGAGTCTTTGTCGGTGGCCTCCACTTTGAAAAAGCGGCTGTTGACAGGCTCCGACTCCAGGATGGTGACCTCATAAGAGAGCTGGTCAAACACTGGCGAGTTGTCGTTCACATCATAAACACTGACAATGAGGATGAGGCTGGAGGTGTGCTGCGGGACCCCCATGTCTGATGCAATGACCTCCACCTCATAAGAGCTTGTAGTGACCTCCAGCGGCCCGGTCAGTGTGATGAGGCCACGCTTCTCATGAATATGAAACAGGCCTTTTGGGTTTTGCTTGAGGCTGTAGACCACCATGCCATTCAAGCCCTCATCAGGATCCGCAGCCTTGGCCTGGAATATGACATGACCTGTGCTCCAGTTTTCCACTGCACTCACATGCTCCACAGCGTGAATAAAACGAGGGGCATTATCATTTAAGTCCTTCACAGTGATGTTGACAAAAGCCTCTCCTGTGATCTCCCCTGCTCTGGCCACAACTTTCAGCTGATAAAACCCCTGCTCCTCTCTGTCTATCTGACTTGATGCTGTGATCTGTCCTGCACTGTTTACAGCAAAAAGCCCCCTTTGGTCTCCTGAGGTGATGAGATATGAAATATTTGTATTTAAATCTACTGTACTGGCTGACACTGTGCCTAAAACTGCCCCTGTGCCTACATTTTCAAACATGACAAAGCTGTAGACTCTCTGACTGAAGACTGGCGGGTTATCCTGTGTGTCTATGACCGTTACAGTCACGATAGCTTGCGTGTGTGAGCGCAGGCCGCCACCATCTGCTGCTGTCACCTGCAGCTGGTAAGCAGTTTTCTCCTCTCTATCCAGAGGCACAAGAGTGGTAATTTTCCCTGTGTTGCTATTAATGCGGAATTTGGAAGCATCTCCAGCTGTAATTATATATTTAACTGTGCCATTTCGACCTAAATCGGGATCTGTGGCTGAAACTGTGGTTACATAAGAACCTGAGGGCTCATTTTCTTTCACATTGGCAAAGTACTGCACAGGGTAGAAAACTGGCCTATTGTCATTGATATCCCTCAGGGTGATGTTGACTTTCCCTACAGAGTGCAGAGGGGGGCTGCCTGCATCTGCTGCCTGGACGTGGAGTAAGTAGGAGGCCTGATCCTCTCTGTCTAGCTCCATGGCTGTGCTTAATCGCCCCGACACAGCATCCAGGCGAAACAGCTCCTGGACACTGGCTGGAGTCTCTGCATCAAATGAGAACCGGATAGTTCCGTTGGCCCCGAGGTCGTCATCTGACGCAGACAGCAGCACCAGCTCAGTGCCAGCAGGAGCGTGCTCCACCAGGGAAACATGATACGTGCTCTGTGTAAACGTGGGCACCTGGTCGTTCACGTCAGTGATGTTGATTATCAGTTTAGTGTAAGAAATCTTAGGCTGCAGCCCCTGGTCTTTGGCACTAATGTTAAGTACAATTTCAGATGCTACTTCCCTATCCAGCAAAGCTGCACTGGTAACCAGACCACTGTTTTCACTGATGGAAAACCAGCCCAAAGCGTTTCCAGACACCAGGGAGTAGCGCAGGTTGGCATTCTGCCCAGAGTCACCATCTGTTGCAGAAACCCCTTTAATGTAGCTGCCTTTTGGAATGTCTTCACTGATATCTACTCTGTACAGTGCTTCCTGAAATATGGGTGGGTGATCATTGATATCATTCACAAAAATAACCAAACTGGCAAAGGAGGACCGTGCCATAGGCTTGCCATTGTCTGACACTGACACAGTCAGGTTGTATGAGGAAATTCTCTCTCTGTCTAACACACTGGCTACTTTGATCAGACTCAAATTGGGCACTGGAGACGTCTGCACTTCAAAGTGCCTCTGCTCGTTGCCTCCTAAGATTGAAACAGATATGTTACCATTAGCTGTGGGGGAGTCTGAGTCTGAGACGGTAAGTAAAGCCACAACTGTGCCAATCTGAGCATTTTCATCAACAGAGGCAAACTTGGAAGTAGTGGGAAAATACCTAAACTTCACCACCGGATCATTATCGTTCACATCTAAAAGTTTTATTGTGGCTTCTGCTCTGCCGGACAGAGAGGGCACACCATTATCTACAGCATGAATAGTCAGAGAATACTCTTTCTTACTCTCATAATCCAAACCCTCCTTTATAGTAATAATACCAACTTTGGGGTCAATTTGGAAAGGTGTGCCCTCATCTAAAAAGTACCTGATTTCAGCATTAGCTCCCTCATCCTGATCTGATGCTGTGATCTGGAGGATGCTGGAACCTACTGCTGCATCCTCATATACACTGGTTTGATACTGGTCTTGTTCAAACACAGGGGGGTTGTCATTTATGTCCTGAATAGTAACGTTTACTTGCAGGTAGCCAAACTTTTTCGGATCCCCTTTGTCCTCCACCTCAATCAGGAGCTGGTAGAAGGGAGTGACCTCCCTGTCCAAGCCTCCAGTTGAAACCAGGTGCAAGAATGCGCCCTCCCCACTAGGATTGACTGTAATATCCAGACGGAATCTCCTGCGCTCGTTGCCTTTTACTATTCTGTACGTGGTGTGATCCACACCATTACTCCCAATGTCTGAGTCAGTGGCAGTGTCCAGGATCACCTGCCTGCCGCTGCTCGCGTCCTCCTTGAAAGACACGACAATTGACGCGTCTGGAAAAACCGGTGAGTTATCATTAATATCCAACACTACTATCCGGACCTCGGTGGGGTACGTGGGTTGGCTGGACAGCACCACGACGTTGATGACATCACTTTGCAAAACCTCCCTGTCGATCACGGAGGAGGTGTAGATGACCCCCGTGGTGCCGTTGATCGCGAAAAGTTTGTGGTTCTCGCTGAAGCGGTACGTGAAGCTGGGTTTGGTCTCTATCGCGCCCACATAGGTGCCGACGGGCTGCTCCTCCAGGACCTGGAACTCTTGACGCACTTGGCTGGACGCGGAGTCGCGCGACAGAGTCCACAGCATCAGCAGAACCAAATGAAACCGGCCTAAACTCCTACCTGTGAGCGCCATGGTCAGTGAGCCAGTCCACCTTTCTCAGACAGAGTCCATGCCGGATGATGCATCAACTTCTCACACGTTGTAAGCCACTAACGCATTGTGCAAAAAGAAAAGTACAGAGAGGAAAAAAAAAAAAACTCAATGAGAAACACAGCAACAACTCTTTCCACGCGTCTTCAGTGTCCCAAAGTTTCCACAGGAGCGTTACTCTATCCTGCTGCTGCTGCTGCTGCTTCTTCGCGCTCTTCCAATGCAACTAAATCCTCTGAATGGAGGAAAATGATTCCTGCAGATCAGGAAAAAAAAGTTTCACTTCAACTCCTCAAATAGCATTTTCAGCATGGAACCGGTAAAGCAACAAACACAACAAAAGCTCCCGGAGCGCTGGTGATGCGTAAAACCAAACTTTATCCAAAGTTAGAGCGCAGTTAGAGCGCTGTGCTGAACCCACGCAGCGCGTCCCGTGGAATAACGGTACAGGCGCTTCAGTCATATTGTGCTCAGGAGTCTCAGTAAGTTAGGACAAAGCTGGAGTTGGGTAAACTCCCTCCCATCGCTGATCCCATTGGATAGCGTGTGCGCCTGCCCGCCCTCCCACAGTCTCCCACAGCAGCAGCAGCAGCAGCAGCGGCGGCGGCTTCTGTCCCCCTCCACTGTGTCCCCGTCTGTGGATGAGGATGTCAGTCTAATGAGACAGGTAACGATCCTCATTACCTCAACAACACAAACACAGTGTAAAAACTGTTTTTAAAAAGCACAAGAGATTTAAATCACTCCACAGAGTCTCTGCAGAGATAAAGTCATATAATCTTGAGTTTGAAATACTTACGTATATGAGGAAATAATACAAAATACATTTATTTATTATAGTTTTACATATTTAGTTATTTGATTTAAAGTAAATTGATGAAATTAACAGGAAAAACACATTAAAAAGACATGTTGTGTCATGCACTGCGGAAAGTGTCATTTTTGGTATAAATAGCACTAAAATAAATGTTTAAAATGAAATATTAAGGGTACCTGATGTTATTCTCTTTTGGATGGTCAATAAAGATAAAATTAATATTTGCACTGTTATTTTATAAACTTTCTTGTTTATGCATATATAATTATGCATTTTAAAAATGTGTAAAATAAGTTATGTGTTTCATTGTGTTTAAACTGTATTTCCAACTTTTAATCCCAACCCTGTTAAAAATATGTTTTCAATAATTATAATCAAGTGGCTAATAAAGCCCTATATTGATTTTGCCTTCTGTAGGTCGTCGTATGGAGTTTTTAACTGTGGGTGCGTGGCGTCATCTATTGGCCAAATTCTGGTAGTGCTACATTTTACTGACATGATAAATGACTTGTCTGTTTTGACAGTATAAATAGTACTCATATAACGTACTTAATATGAAAAAGTAAAATACAATGTAATCAAATTAAAAAGCCTGTTGAAATCTATTAATAATGCCCATAACTTTATTAACACATGCAGGAAAGTGATGATTCCATGACCTGGTCCAGATATTCCACTGGAACCTGATGAAATGTCATTTTATGCCATCCAAGTATTACGGGTGTCACTGTATAAATCCATATAGGCCATAACACATTTTTCCAGGCATGACGGCTGCTTTTGATTTTTAAAAAAGAAGAAGAAAACTCTCTGTCCTCTGTGGCATCTCCTCACTAAATGTCAGAGAAAAAAAACCTGCAATTTCAAAGCTAAAACACATTTTGAGCTGTGATGACCAAATACAAAGTTATATACATTTGCCAGAACAATTTTTTTCACATTAGTAAAATGTATCCATATCACTCATTTCACCAGTACTAAACATCTGGACACACTTTTCTATTCAGTGGGTTTTCTATTTTTTTTTATTACTTTCTCCATTGCAGATTAACATTGAAGTCATCAAAACTATGAAGGTACATTTATATAATTTTGTAGTAAATAAAAAGGTTTAATGACAGCGTTACATACTTTTTCACCTTTAATCAGTTTCAGAAAAGTAACTAAAAACATAGACAAACAATTGAATGAGACATTGAGTACTGTAAATATAAAATTCTCATTCTGGCAAAATGATAATCAACAATTCAAATATCAAATGACTGCTTATTTTAAGTAAGTAAGTATTGTAATGTGAGTATGTTTGTAAGTATGCTTATTTTATTTCCAATTTCTGCCAAAGGAAAATAATTTAAAATTTTAGACAATGGACCTTTAATAAATCACTCTGATTTATTTAAATCAAATGTTCGTGACTGTGAATGTGTTCACCAATATTCACTTCGCACTTGCACCTGAACATTAATCATTAATTTAGCTGATTTCCCTGTTGTGGGAATAGACGATCACACAGAGCAGAAGGCAGTGTTCATTTGCAGAAATTCAGATTAAATAAATGTGTGTTTAAACTCTGGGAAAACATTTGGGTTCAGGCCAAATAAGCTCATTGAAAGGTCTAATTGCAGAGGAACAAACTGTTTCTAATTTCTGTGCAGTTGATCTGGAAACTGAAACCTGCTGTTGAACTCATGCGCCGTGCTTCATCTGTCCTGTGAAATAACATCACTGAGCGTAATTACAACCCTCCTGGTTTTTTTTAAAGCGACATAAATGTTTATTCAGGTTAGGTATTTGACAATTTGTGGCTTCTGTAATCAGGCTTCTGGCTGCCTGGATGCTAAGTAGGACATGAGTCAACTCATGTAATTGAATTACACACAGACTGGGCTGGACCGCTGCTGTAGCTGCCCTGACACGGATTCAATGTTTTGGTAGCAGACAGGAGCATAAAAGCAGATTACTTCCTCACAGGAGATGTTGGGGTAACCAGATTACACCAGCGGAGCCACAACTTCCCTGGATGCTTGTGATGTATGTATCGAGTTGTTGACTTGATTGAGCTAATTCCCAACCGCTGAGCGATGCTTCAAGACTTCATTTGGACATGAAGGAGTTGAAATTTGGGATGATTACTGTTTAGTTTCAGTACAACGATATTACAGTCCATTCATTCATTTCCTGTCACGTTAATGCGTCTCGAGAATAAAACAACGGTTAAATACTTTTAATTGGGATTTATTAATAAAAAATGAAATCATTTGATGCAATTACTTTACTCTTGTATCAAGTGACTGCACACCACTTCTCACACACCTATTGTGTATTTCCCTCATTCCAGTGAAGTTCTTGGAATCATTTCTCCCATTTTTTGTGGCGAATCACATTAACTTCAGTTTCTTCTAAGTTCTGCTGTCATGTCACAGCCTTTCTGATATGTGTAGGCCACCGTAGTTCTCTGACTAGCCGCTGTGCAACATCCTCTCATTCCACTCTCTGGCGGAAATGTGACCTACTCCATGCACATAAGTCACTTCACTGTATGTGCAACACTTTAAGGGATATAACCCTATTGTAGTGAACTGAACCACACTGACTTTTTAACAACCATTTCTGTAATTTGTGATATTATTTTGAAAAGGGAAACCATTTATGCAAGTTATCTGATCAATAAACAAATCGCATTTTAATTTAATCCATGCTATTGAAAAATATTCACATGTTCAATACTTTACAGAGTCCAAATAAATCCATTTATTTCACCTCAAAAGGCCTTTATGTACATCCTCATGCTGGATGACCTCACACTGATAGTTTAGCACAAACCGTGACTGTGGTGAAACAAGCTCCCCCGTGAGGTTTAGTGGTGTACGGCAGATATAAATTTAAGAAAACAGCAGGAAAAAATTCTGTAAATTCATTTGATGAGTCCCAGAAGAATCCCCTGGCCCCTCTGTGTGTTCTGACCCGGTCTCAGGGAGTGACTGGTGATAGATGATGAAATGGTTGGATTGTGATGTACAAATCTGGAAAGTCATGTAAAATCAGAGACCAAAACCATGTTCATGATGAGCTAATCAAAGTGAAATTAGACGGTCTTTGTCTCTGCTGACGGCCGAACACACGGCACATGCAGACCGATGTCACATGTCACAGAGGATGACGTCAGACCATCAAAGGCTGTTTCCTCTGCTCTAAAGACAAAAAAAAAAAGAAGCTCAGTGCAAGTACAGTGACTGCTCTCATAAAATCCATCGACATATTGTAAAGTCAAAGCTCGGCTGTAAAGATCAAACGCAGGAGTGAATGAGAAGATGAAGGGCTACAGTAATCCAAAGCAGCCATTCATGCGCCGCGTCCCGGATCCTCTGAGCTGCTCGGAAATCAGATCTGACCCGAATAAAATGACGACAACATTTTTAAAAAAGGAGTCAGGTCACTTTTCCAACTGAGCTAAAGCTCCAGTGTGTAACTTCTGCTTAAACCCTGCTATTGCTGTAACCCCACCCCCAAACTCAGCCCACACCTCAGGTCAACCTGCGCAGCTTTCTGAAGTAACAAAATTAGGTCCAGATACCAACCTGTCAGCACTCATGTCAGTATCCCAGTACGTCACACGTTTCAGAGAACTGGCCCTAATCCCTTAACCTGAAGTTCTTTTTCTAAATTTGTTTCCACCTCACTCATGTTTCACAAAACCTACATTTTCCTAGCACAGTGGTTTGTGCTTCCACCTTCGCTTCGTCGGTCGTGATGACGAAACACATCATTCTGTGTCTCCACAGACACAAAAACTAAATCCTGCTACATTATAGGAAGACGAGGGGAGTCGTGTGGAGCTGACTTCAGTGCTATTGTGTGAACTCATTTGGCAATGGACTGAATCTAATTCAAATGTGTTTCCGTTGAAAAAGTACACACTATAGCTTTTAACCCTTAGTGCTCTCGCAGCACAGTATATTGGTATATTGCTGTGGGAATAACACACAACTCCTTATATGGACATCCTGTGTTCATAGGTCACATCTTCAGGCTTCAAACATTAGATTGTCATCTTCCTATCTGTTGTTAAATCAAAGTTAGGGTTAATTAGCGATAGTAGCGATAATTGTGCCGAAGTCACAAAATAGACAGTTTTACTTTTATTTTTGTTCACTAAAACAGGCCGAGCAAACTTTGAACTGTGACACGTTTGCAAATTTCACAAATTATATCTGATTTTTAAAATGTTTAGTCATTTTTGCTGCAGTGTTTTCATATACTTGGTGATAATGAATAATAATAATGATGATTTCATCAGATTGAAAGAAGGATATAAAACACTCCATATTGCACATTCTTGTAGCGTCTGTATATAGGTTTTAACATATAGGAAAAAAGCTGCCTAAATGCTCTGAGTCGTAGGGGTTAAATTAAAAATAAGCGCTGATACTACGATGCCAATCACTGCCTCTTTATTCTGTAGCACATAAGCAGGTTGTCATCATTTCTGACAGACTGTGGGGGGAAAAAAATGATATTCCTTCATGTAGACCAGTTCCATGAAAAGATGCTAAAACTGCCTTAATGCCAAGCAGACGATGCTTCTCAATACTGGAAACACATGAAACCAGCAGGTCAGCCAGTTCAACTGCTGCTCTTCTCCTCTGAATTGACCACATTAAAAGAAAGCATATGTAACAGTCTCAACAAGTCCACACCAACACAGACCATCGTGGTATTTTCCGATAGCTGGTTAATCCACAATGTCCCAATTTCAATCCTGTGAGGAAGACCAAGTCACTTCTCTTTAACTCCAATTAAAGCCACTTATTTGGCTGCAGAAAATGACAGAAAGGTTATTGTACGCCTCCACGAAGTGAGAGCCAGCAAAACAACACTGCCCTCTTTTCCGATAAACGAGTGCACCGACGGCCGAGCATTAATGCTGACAGTGGATCTATTGCGCGTCTGTGTTTGTTTAACATGTTTCGAGGCTTTAAGTTTGTCGTCCCCCTTTTTTTTCAGCGGCAGTTTTTCCCAGCAACCCCTTGTTGTGGAGTCAAACGTGAGGCCCTGCCGTGAGCTCGCACGCTCGCCTCCTCCATCGTCTGACAGAGTCTCAGCACGAGGAAATTAATATCAATCACTAAACTCCACCATCGGGTGCGTTAGATGAGTGTTGTTGTATGAGGTATCACTTGCACCGCCCTTTGCCAAACAAAACAAACAGTCACTCCTTTCAGGGTGGAGGCCCTGAATACTGCAGCCATGTTGAAATGTAGAATTACCGCCGACAAATCTTCAGATGAAATGTACCAAAAAACACAAAACTTTTTTGTGTTTCCACATGAAGAGTGAGTCAGAAGCAGGAAAAGGGCAGGACGGTGATGACGTGTGGCCGAGACGTTCAGCCATATCCTGCCCTTTAAATCACTCATAAAGCTGCCAGTGCTGTTGGAGTTAATGCCCAGTCTGATGACATTGTTAAGTTTAATCTCTTTACATTTGGGTGTAATTCAGGCAGATTAATATACTGTATGGTTGGAGGTTTTTTTAAAATGGAAAAAAAAAAAATTACTGGACTGACTTCGGTTCCACCCTTCATCCATCCATCCTCATCCTGTCATCAGTGGCCAGCTTCATTAATAATGCT